>LIEC01006028.1:0-58629 GCA_001925005.1 Drosera capensis
ATGACCTCCATGGATGATTTTACCAGAAACCTTTTCCTCATCCAGAATCTTAGACAAACGATCAAAGTGGTAAGAATTCACTACTCGAGACAAATCTTTCGATTCCAGTGGATCCTTTCCATAGAACTTCTCCAGTTGATGTTTGAGGGCATCCACCTACATTCAGTATGGCATCAAGATGCAGCAGTTCTACAAGCGCATGATGCTGTTTACCGCATTGTGTTGGAAACTTACCAACTTCGGAGCAAAGTCCCTTGTAGTGACAATATAATCAGCAGCAACACAAGTCTGTCCGTTGTTCAAGCCCCACTTGCCAACAATTATACGCCTGACCGCAACCTGGTACCCAATTCAACACACACAGTTGGTATGCAAAATATATCATACCAATGCAAAACAGCGACAATTAAGCACTTGGAACTATCTCTTACCTTTAAATCGACATCTGAATCAACAATAACAGGAGACTTTCCACCAAGCTCCAAGACAACAGGTGTAAGGTGCTTGGCAGCTGCAGCCATGATGATACGCCCCACTCTTCCATTGCCTGAGATATAAAGTCATTTCATTAGCAAAAGCCTATTAAACGGCATGCAAAAAAAAAGTAGAGAAGGGCTTCTCAGTTCTCATAAACTAGTAGTCGTCCTAGAAACCCATCTTTCAGGACACTAATCTGATTAAACCATTTGCCAGCAGAGAAGCAGCAAACCTGTATAAAATATTTTATCCCACTTCTGTTCCAGCAAGGCTGATGTTTCAGGGACACTGCCTTCAACAACTCTAACTGCAGATGAATCCAGGTATTTTTCGACATGTTCGGCGAGGAATGCAGACGTTGCAGGTGCAACCTCAGATGGTTTTAAGACGACCATGTTGCCAGCTGCAATGGCTCCAACAACAGGATCTAGGGCCAAAGCTGAACCACAAAAATTATACTTAGTAAAGAGTATTAATGTGTTAAGAGTTATGATACCTGATCTCATGAAAAGTAGGATGAAGAGGTGGTATTGCAAAAGAAAAACCATCAAAACAGTGAATGCAAACAACGACTATTGATTACATAAGAAGAATCTTCAACTCGACTTAGTCTATTTACCGAAATTACCACATTGAAACTACAATACGAGTGGTTAGAGGCTAGTAACTAGAAGAATCAGATCCCAATGGACGAGCTTTCTCTACTTACAAAGCGGGTAATTCCACGGAGAAATGATCAGCACAAGGCCTAATGGTTCAGATACTATCTCTCCCGAAGAAGGAAATATGACAAATGGAGTCCCAGCCTGAAACACGAGAAGCAATCAGAATTATTAAATTTCAGAAAAAACATACATATCCATGACTGTACAAATGGATACTAATCATAAAATAATGCAGCTTTACGTTCTCGGGCTTCATCCACTGTTTTAATTCCTTGAGCGTGTGCTTACACGAATTTTTTACTGTGCCGATCTGCACATCATGTTATCAATGTTAGGAAAGTAAAATCTAATAACAAATTCTTGTAATGAGATACAGGGGACAAAAATGTATGCCACCTAGGCTGCTAATAACACTTCCCTGTAGCATGGACCGCTAACAGTAATAGACTCAAGCATAAGAATGACTTCGAGAAAGTTAATAGCAAAAGAATAGTACTACAAGAATGACATCACTAATACTGTAAGCCGCAGCCTTTCTTCTTCTTCTTCTATTTTTAACTAATCATTCTCTTCCTTGGATACAGAAATTATAGACTTCGCTCTTAAAATATGTTAAAGACATTGCAAGCTCCATGAAAAAGATTAGTCGACAAGAATATTGCTATATGCTGAAATGCAAAAAAGGCTTCTGAACAAGCAAATAAAGCTTTATCTAAGTTCACGTTAGTTGCAGTTACACCCTGAATAACAGTTGCTACAAAAAGAAAGGGTAAGCTACTATACTCTCCCATACATATACAACAACCTGAAGAAAAGCACCATCATAAATGCTCAAACTATATCCAGAAAGTACCATATCTCCACTTCAGGGATGCAGCTGTTGTAAATAAACAAAAGGGAAAAAAATAACGCTCACCCTGCCTCAAGGAGCTTACTTGTTGTAAAAAACAGGTTTCTGTCAGTAGATATTCTTGTCCCAAAAACTCGCATGAAATTCTTCTTGGCTTGTCAGCATACCAACTAATCTTAAATTTTCACATACAGGTCCTAAGCATTTAAGAAGCAACACCTTCAACAAAATTACGTGGTCCCATATAACAGTTTGCACATAAGAGGTGTCCTAAACCCTCACTTGAGATCTTAATTAAGGCTGTAATCATCGAAAAGCCGTGGATTATTAACCAAATACAGTGTTAACATACAAAAAGTTCATTCGCAGGCACATATGTGCAGAAATCCAAACATTATCACAAAGCTAGCAATAAAAAAAGGTAAAAAAAAACATTCTTTTTAGATAATATTCCTTTCAACAGGACACTGGATAAATTAAAGTTGAGTTATATGACAAAATACAAGATACTATAAATTTGGAGAAATTGAAGGAGAAGAATAACATAGTCCCATTTTAGTCAAAGCCAGACACATGTACGAATCCACCATTCCCACACAAAACAAAATTCCTCAATTCCAAGAAGAAAAAAAGACGGCAAAAAAAAAAACAATCATTGCATTAAATGATCCTACTCTTCCAATAAAAAGAATACAAAGACCACAACAGCATCAGTAACTTGAACCTTAAGCAAAGCAAAGCAAGTCGGAAAATCGATCGATCAAGTGATCACCACACCTCGTAAAGCACGCTCTCGAACTCGGGTTTCCCGAGATCCGATCTCAGAGCATCAACGATCTCCCTCTCCCGATCCTCCATCATCTTTACGATCGCATTCAACTGCGCCATTCTCCACTCGTAACTCCTCGTTTTCCCGGCCCCGAACGTCGCCCTCAGTTCCGCCGTCATCGCGGCCGCCGCCTCGGCATCAAAGGCCTTCTTCTTCGATATCGCCATTGAAAGAGAGTATGATATTGATGATGATGTGATGATAGAGGAGATTGAGATTTTTGGGTTGGGTTGTGTTGGTTTTGACTTTTATATAGAGAGTGGTGGTGGCGGGCAGATGTGGGTTTTGGTTTTGGTGTGACGAGAGCGATGATATGGGGTCATGGGATAATGGGATAGGTCTGAAAATGCGGGCTTCGATTATCGATGACTTGCTCGCTGAATTCGTGTGAGAAATGAGAATTATGATGGCCGGTGGCGTCCTTCCGCGATATCCTCTTCCCAAATGGTTATTAGTCTTGTTTAAAACAATGTTATTTATTAATAAGATGAATTTGATTTGATATGATTTTAAAAAAAAAATATATTGATTTTTTTTATCTTAATGTTATTTTAAGTGTCCTCGAATCCTCTCGGTGAAAAAATATCTTCATAATTATTATTATGTGTTATCCTAAATGAATAAAATAATTCTGGGCTAAGAAAGAGAGACAAATATAAAACAGAAATATTTAGTATTTTTAAACATTTTAAAATTATTTAATATAAAAATATTATTATAATATCTTTTTTGATAAGGACTATAATGTTTTATGATGGAGTTCGATCCTCATCAGTTATGTTGTGCGGTTTGTGTGATGTTTTTGGATGTGTGTGTTTTTTTTATATTTAAAAAATATGAAAAAAATATATTAAAACACTATTAAAAAATATCAATTAAAAAAATATAATAAAAATAATCATATAAAATATCTAATCAAAAAATAAAAATAAAAATCTGAATTGTTGAATTGTTGAATTGTCCGAGATGTCAACTGCACAAGTGGTGTTCGGTCCACCAGCGATGGATCCCATTCCAAATATGATGGGTCACAAGTCACAATAATACTCTGGTCGAATGTCAATTTCGTAATGATCATATGATCCTACGTATGAGGGTATGGTGTGTTGTAGTGTAGTATAATACATCCATCCGTGCAGTCATGTACCAGATCCGAAAAAAAAAATTTATAACATAATAGATATTGTTTTCTTCGTTTTACATAGCACATATATCAATGTAAAGTTTGACATACGTACAACGACGTTTAAACATAATTTTTTATAAAATTATTATATAATATTAGCGGTTATGTAAGTTACGTATTTCAACCTAATATATTTTGCGAGACAATCAGACGTGATTTGATATATAAACAAAACTTATATATATATATAATATGAAATATGTATATGGTATAATTAAATTAGAACGGGAGTAGTACCAAAAAACAAACAACGGTATTCTTTGTGTTTCAATGTTTTAGAATACAAAAATAGATTTTGAAAATAAATATAAAAAAACTAAAATAACATTATTTATTACATAACAAATTCTTTCAATTGAATGATTCATTATCTAAAAGTTATGATCTATTTCCATATAATAATATTGAATTGATTGAGTAAAATTTATAATGATAAAATGTTATCTTAATATTAAAATTAAGATATATGTTATTAAGATTTACGTTCTTACTACAAAAAAAGAGTGGTATTCTTGAGGATTGGTTTCTGATTGAAGAATGATACGAAATCAAATTGATAAGTCTTGTGTCGATTAAAAAAATATTATTCGAGTTTGTATAGATTAAAAAACTATTTAGATAACTCATCTATTTGGTAAAAATGAATTATTATATAAAAAAATATCCGACTTTAAAAAAATTATTTAGATAACTTATTCTGTTGATAAAAAAAGAATAAATTTATAAATACCCAACTAAGTTACAACCTCAACCATTTTCGTTTAGTATAGAGTAGATTTCTTCCGATCCATTTTAATTACTAACAGTTCAAATGTGCATATTTATCGAGGGGAAGTTTGAGTCGCGTCCAAGTATTCTTCTAGAAAGGTCAGTTCCAATACTCAAACTCTCCGGCTCCTTTCAAAATCTAGCGTGTGCCGTTCCGATTATTCATATCATTCACCGATTGTGTGATTGATGCAGGACTGAAATATCGTCTGTTCACTTATGAAACATCTCATAATAAGACAAGATGATGCTGTTTTTCCGTTTGTGTGAACTGCTTTCATATCCGGGAAAAACACATGTGAGAGTCTATATGGACAAGGAATAAATTCAAACAAGTGTATGTTGCTTATTTGAATTGCAGAGAGAGCTGTCTGAGGCTATGAAGCAGAAGATTCGAGCAGAGTACGAAGGATTTGGCAGGAGCCCGAGCAAGCCTCTTCCCACGAACTATTTCTTCAGCATTATGATTGTGATCGGTGTGCTCGCAATTTTGACTGCCCTTGCTGGAAACTGAACAAGGAACGAAGCGCTTTTGTGTTTTTATTACTGTGTATTTCAGTCCATGCTGCTGATATACTGTTTTGTCGCGGTAAAAGTTGTGCAAATGAGATGTGAAATTTCATGGAACAAGAACAATGTGGGCTCCTACCCTTCCCAGTTTCCACACCAGCTGCATTTACCTGCATGTCCGTAAAGTTTTTGAGGAGCATATTGATAACAATTGAAATGTACAAGTTAGATGTGATGATAAAAATAATTACAATACATCAGTTTATATACAAGTTTCTGAATGGCTTCATACTGCTCCATCTCCAGCTGTAAAGTAATGGCTGACTGCATATTCAACAATGGTTGTGACTGCGTATTCAACAATGAGTCATTGTATATTCAATATTCAACAATGGTTGTGGCTGTGTATTCAACAATGA
Organism: Drosera capensis; assembly: GCA_001925005.1. NCBI lineage: Eukaryota > Viridiplantae > Streptophyta > Magnoliopsida > Caryophyllales > Droseraceae > Drosera > Drosera capensis. The sequence goes on from LIEC01006028.1 coordinate 5,705, forward strand.
CTGCATATTCAACACACCCCCTCAAGTTGGGCTGTGTAAATTGTTAATCCCCAACTTGCCAAACAGATAAAGAAATTGAGCCCGGCGCAAAGTCTTTGTGAAAATATCAGCCCGTTGATCAATGGTTCGAATGTACCTGATCCGAATGTCATCAGCTTGGACCCGTTCGCGAATAATGTGATAGTTAATCTCAATGTGTTTGGTACGCTCGTGAAACAAAGAGTTGACAACAATGTGAATAGCAGATTGATTGTCGCAGTAAAGTATCATGGGCTATGGATAGACAACGCCCATGTCAGCAAATAGGACCCGTAGTTAGAGAAGTTCGCAGGTAGACACGATCATGGCTCGGCACTCAGCCTCAACAGAAAAACGTGAAACAGTGCTCTGCTTCTTGTTGCGCTAAGAAATAGGACTGTCTTCTAAAAACGTGCAATAACCGATAACTGACAGACGACTAGTGGGACAGGACGCTCAATCAGAATCGTAGAAAGTACTAAGCTGAAATGTACCGTCAGCACGTAAAAGAATATTTTTGTCAGACGCAGACTTGAGATATCGAAGGATCCAGAGTACGACATCCATATTCAAGTTCTGACTGACGTAAAATCCACATTGAAGCAGGGAATAAGAGCAAGAGCAATGTAATAGCTATAAGGGTTGTTAAAAACAATGGCTGAAAAATACACAACTTCAATGGGAAAGTTATTTCAAGGTAAAATTTGTATTTTGTTAAATATTATGTCAAATTTGACTATGAATATAAACAAAGTTATTTTTTATCCATCCATAAAATTTTATGCATAAATCCCCAAAGAAAAAACCCTATGTGGCATTTTTTTGTCCCTTGATTTATCAAATTGGTATATTATAACATGATTTTTATTGGAGATATAATACTACATTTTGACAAATTAATATTATTCATAACCAAAATATAACTTAGCTATATCAAAATAGCATTTAGTATTGAACTTGGTCTAAATCATGAACTGAATTGAATGTTTTGTTTTTAAACCTTGATATTTGATCATTTCCTCGAAATAACTAGATATAACATAGATACGATCGATAAAAGACCTAATGATGTTTTATAAGTTCGAGATGATAGAGTCTTAACTAGTGTCATGAAAAATTTTGCGCTATCATTAAGATTAATGTCGACAGTTGAACCAGTAATACAAGTCATCCACCTTCACATTGTTTCATTGCCTCTCTTTCTTCACACAATAGACTCCCGCACAGAGTCTCACCTCAAAATCCCAGACTCAACACCGCCTCTCACACAAGCTCCACACATGGCGGTGGCGGCATACACCACTCTCCCTTTCTCCTCGCAAACCCCCCAAAACCCTACCTTTCTCTCTCCCCTCAACCCCTCACACGCCCACCTCAAACCCCTTTTCACCCCTTCCCCCAAAACCCTACCTTTCCCTACCCTCCCCACACCACCACACACAACCCTCTCCCAAAACCCCATCTCAGACCTCGTTTCCACCTCCAATGAACATCCTTTTGCCCAATTCGATAAACCAAGAGAGTAATGCGGCGTCGTCGGCATATTTGGCTACCCGGAGGCGTCCAGGCTTTGTTATCTTTCCCTCCACGCCCTCCAGCACCGCGTCCAGGAGGGTGCGGGGGTCGTTTCGGTGTCGAACGGGGTTATTCAGTCCATTACCGGAGTCGGGTTGGTGTGTGATGTGTTTAATCAGCCGAAACTTGATCAATTGCCCGGGGATTGTGCAATTGGGCATATTAGGTATTCAACTGCTGGTGCTTCTATGTTGAAGAATGTTCAGCCGTTTGTAGCTAGTTATCGGTTCGGGTCTGTCGGGGTTGCGCATAATGGGAATCTGGTGAATTATAAGACACTGAGGGCTCAGCTTGAGGAGAATGGGTCCATTTTTAATACTAGTTCGGATACTGAGGTTGTTTTGCATTAGATTGCTACGTCGAAGGCGAGGCCCTTCTTTTTGAGGATTGTTGATGCTTGCGAGAAGCTGGAAGGGGGGTATTCTATGGTGTTCTTGACTGAGGATAAGTTGGTTGCTGTGAGGGATCCGTTCGGGTTTCGGCCTCTTGTTATGGGCAGGAGGAGCAATGGTGCTGTAGTTTTTGCGTCCGAGACTTGCGCACTTGATTTGATTGAGGCGACAGTATGGGAGAGAAGTGTATCCTGGTGAGGTTTTGGTTGTTGACAAAGATGAGGTTAAGTCCATGTGCTTGATGCCTCATCCGGAGCCAAAACAGTGTATCTTTGAGCATATATACTTATCGTTGCCTAGTTCCATTGTGTTTGGGAGGTCTGTGTATGAATCTAGGCATTCTTTTGGGGAAATATTGGCTACCGAGGCCCCTGTTGATTGTGATGTTGTCATCGCAGTGCCCGACTCTGGTGTTGTTACTGTGCTTGGTTATGCAGCCAAAGCTGGTGTGCCATTTCAACAAGGGCTAATCAGGTCTCACTATGTGGGCAGGACGTTCATTGAACCGTCTCAGAAGATTAGGGACTTCAGTGTTAAGCTTAAGCTTGCGCCTGTTCGTGGAGTTTTGGAGGGCAAGAGGGTTGTGGTCGTGGATGACTCCATTATCAAGGGCACCACCTCGTCCAAGATTGTGAGGTTGATTACGGAAGCAGGAGCCAAGGAGGTGCACACGAGGATTGTGAGCCCGAACAAGCATTGGTTCTTGCTATTATGGAGTGGACATGCCTAGTCCAGAAGAGATGATCTCGGATCGGATGAATGTGGAGGAGATAAGAGACTTTATTGGTTCGGATTCATTGGCTTTCCTTCCGCTTGATAGTTTGAGGAAGCTCTTGGGGAACGATTCTGGGAGCTTTTACTATGCTTGTTTCTTGGGGAAGTACCCGGTGGAACCCAAGGAACTCAAAGTGAAAAGAGTAGGAGATTTTGTGGATGATGGGTTGAATGGGAGTATCGATTCTATTGATGGAGGCTGGGTTCAAACGCATAAAACTCCGGAAGTAGAGGCAGTCCTTGATCATCAATAGCTTCTCCCCGTTTTATCAAGAAAAATGTTGGGATGCTGGAACACTGTAACATATATAGTGGTTGGTTCGCAGATTTGGGGAAACACTATGTTTCAGCCTTCAAAGTATGCTTGCCGCATCCTACTTACCCACCATTTTGATTACCGCATTTTGCGCAACTGTGGCCATATATATAACAGTGGCAGATGAAGGGCATTACCGCAACGTACTTCTTTTGCAGTATATTTGATGGCCAAAATGAGGGCCTGGCCTTTCCTTGAATTTCGTTTTCTTAACCTGAGAATTATCTGTTCTGATTAGGAATTTCTATTCATTGCTTATTCTTCTATGATGTTGGGCTTCGTTCTACTTTGGTTGGAAGATCACAGGCCATGTCACTCTATATATTGGCAAAGCAACTTCGAAGAATGGCAGTTCGATGAGACTTTTGCTTGACATAAAGAGAATGAACTTTGTTTGATCTCGATCTTTGTGGTTATTCATATGAGAATCAACTCATAGAAAGTATTGATAGAACTCTTTGTTAATCTTATGTTTTCTCTGACCGTATCATCTCTAGTTTGTTCAGGTCCAAAGGATTAGATTCATTTTTAGGCTTTCATTCTTCAAAAAGCTGTATCTTGAATCTTCGAAGGTAAAGTATGATAACAGATGAGTGAGTCATAAGATCAGTGAAAATTCAACTAAAACTTAACTCCAGCAAGTGGGGAAGAAGAAGAAGCCGGAGATGGACCAGCCTACCCTCTCTGGCGAGCCTGCCCCATAGCCGGCATCTCTCCCCCAACCCACGGCCCTCTACTACACCATAGCATTGTCCCCCTACCCCCTCTCCCCACCCTCAGGGAGCAATGAGAAAAGGTTGCCCCTCCTTTCAATCCTACCCATCTGTGATCTGAACGAAATGTAGATTGAAAGAGAGGCAATTCTAGCTGCAGATCTCCACCAGATTCGCCGATGGCATCCATCTCTTTCCTCCTCGTGTTGCTCGCTTTTTTGCTGGCTGTTTCCATTCCAGGAATATCAGTTGCGGATGGTGATGAAGTGGAGGAAGCGGTTCTCGAGCTTGATAAGTCCAATTTTAATAAGACCGTGTCGAATCATGACTTCATCGTCGTGGAGTTCTATTCTCCTGGGTTCGATCTCCAGCTATGCACTGGCCTTTTGATTTTTGTGATGTTTCTTTTATGTGTGTTGGTTTTTGTGATCTTGTTCTTGTATTTGCTGTACTTTTTTCCCCTTTTTTTTGGCGCTGCGTGTGATCAAAACTTGGTGTGATTTCAACGCTCAATCGAATGAATGTCATAGATCATGCTTTAGATTCGGTATGCAGATGAATTAGAACGTTTCGGAGCTCTGGCTGGAATGTCCGGCCTAATTGTGTGCTTTGATTGTATAGTATGCATCTTAAAAGATCTAACCGTTCATTTGGTTGGTCTTTTTGAACAGTACGATTCAAGGTGCCGCAACATTTGTACATTAGGAGCTCTGTTTACAAACTGCATTGTGGAACTTATTCACTCGTTGAATTTGTGTTCTTGGTTCTTCACCGAGACTAGTGTGTAGCATGTTTCTCATACCGGAGGTTTTTCATTATCTTGCTTTTTGGTTGTTCCGTTTGCAGGTGTGGCCAATGCAAACTATTTGCTTCAGAGGTAATTGCAGCTCTTCTTTATAAAAATTCAAGGTTTTGAGCATAGATTCGTCTACCATATTAGGGAGATGGCAGACATAGTTTTTTTTTTTCTTAGAAAGTAATGCGTCTCCTTTTGTCAACTATGCAGTATGAGAAAGCTGCATCAATATTGACGACTGATGATCCTCCTGCTGTTCTAGCAAAAGTAGATGCCACTGAGAACCGAAAACTCGCTTCTAAATATAAAGTTATGAGTTACCCTACGCTGAAGATACTGAGAAATGGAGGCAAGATTGTTCACAGCTATAAAGGTCCTCGTGATGCGGATGGTATTGTTGCTTACTTGAGGAGGCAAAGAGGCCCTGCATCTATCGAAATTAAGTCTGTCGAGAATGTTTCCGCTGTTATTGGCGAAAATAACATCGCTATTGTAAGTAAAGCAGCTTCACTTGTGCTCTCTGTTTATGCTTCCGGGCTAACTAAGGTGTCTTGATTATTGGGATGTGTAATAAAGGTTGGGATCTTCTCCGACTTTGCTGGGGAGGAGTATATGACCTTCACGATTTTGGCGGAGACGTTGAGGTCTGAATTCGACTTTGGCCATACTCTGGATGCCAAGCTTCTCCCACGGGGTGAATCGTCGGTTCAAAAGCCTATTGTTAGGATATTCAAGCCCTTTGATGAACTTTTTGTTGACTTCCAGGTCTGAAGCATTTGGTTCTACAGTTCTACTGTTAATATTCCACTTTGCTGGTATCTTTCTTTCGAAACATGGCGTTAATGCTTCCATTTGTTGTGCACTCAGGATTTTCATCTTGATGCACTTGAGAAATTTGTTGAAGAAGCCAGCAGACCCATAGTATCCAGTTTAGACCCAAGCTCTAGTAACGACTTTCTTAGATTCGCTCAAAGTGAAGAGATCAAGGTACAAGTACATGGTTTGAAGCTTTGAACCCTGTATTTATGAATGCAGTTTTGTCGGGATGATAAAAGCTATCATGTTTAATCTTCCACGAAGAGTATACACAATGCGAACAAGTCATGTCTTATCTTTAAAGACCTATCACTCTTGTTTGTGCATCTGAGGTGGGCGGCTTATTATGACACAGTATCCCGTCTCTTCAGTTTTGATAGGATGAATGCCGAGCCCTCGGCCTTTTTTCGTTGAATAACAACTGTATGGGGGAGCATATTTAGGGGCGATCCTAGTTCTTTGGGTTTGGGTCTTGGGGACAGAACTTGGGATTTGATTAGTATCCCATAGGATTTTTTTTTTTTGATTTTGGGAACAGGTAATGTCCTTAGTTCCTCGAATGAATGACGTTTGAGAATTTTGGCAGGTCATGTTATTTTTTAACTCCGATCACAAAATAACTACTGCTTACAAGGAAAGATTCTACGAAATTGCTAAGCAACAGAGAGGAAAGGGCTTTATCTTTCTTATGGGAGACATTGACGCCACTAATGGGCGCTTGGAGGTTAGTAACTACTTATTTTGTAGTTGTACATTATTGCATATGTTATTAGACTGCTATGCACATCGGATACCAGCCAGTCTCTAGATGTGAACTAGGCAACCGCTGGGATTATCGATTTTTGAGAAATCGAGTCCCCTCGGAAGTGCCGCACTGCAGTTGCGAAACAGGTGGACCTTCTGTTTATATCTGGCTTTTGACGAGAAATATTTGCTTCATGGTTATGCAGTCTTTTGGAATCGTGAAGAAGAATGCTCCCATCGTTGTGATTGAAGACACAGAAAGAAAGAAATATATTCGGTCGAATCTTGAAGAACCTGAAGACATTGTGGAATGGATTGAGGAATTCAAGGTGATGCTTTCTTTGCACTTGTATATGATCAATTTTTCCCGTATGTGGATTAATGTGGATTGCAGATGTTTCATGGCTTGGCTATTTTTTTCTGTCTTTGATTCAGCTGTAGCTGCTTAATGTTCTCTCTTCCTATATGCTTTCATGTCTGCAATGATCCTGAGTTGTGGAGAGTATACCTCTAACATGTATATTGCAAATTTACCCATCTGCAGGAAGGCTATCTGGAGCCATACGAAAAATCTGATTCAAAGGAGCATCCTCCAGCCAAGGATGAGCTTTAGTTTAGAGAACCGCTCGCAATGACGGAGGGAGTATTATGATATACGAACTAGATGCGTTTAGTTTGTAAAATAACGCAGGATGTTCATTTCTGTCTTGGATTCTCATAAATGTAATGAAACACGACAGAAACGTTGAAATACGTTGGAAATAGTTACCTCTAGTTCACAGGGAAAGAGTTAGGATATTTCTGTATTGTTGTAAGAGATGTATCAAACCTCGGAAGCTAGTTGATTTTACCTGAACAGTTGGTCTTTGCAAACAGTCATCAATTTATGTTGCAGCGATCCAAATCCATAATATTACATGGTGATATGTTTCCAAAAAGATATACTACAGAAAGTGTACAAAATGAACATATTAAACAAGTACAAATCATATCTGATTCTCAACGAGACTTTCATTCATCGAAATATGTGAGTCGTTAGTTTTTATCTTTAGTTTGATTTAAGAGAAAATTGTATATAATCCCTTCAAAGTATTATCCAGAAGCACATAATCCCTTTTTCAATCAATATGTTTAATTTTTTTTAATAATTAAATACATATTTTCATAATTAAAAAGAATTAAATATTCAAAGATTAAATGCCCTTTTTTCCTTCGGTTTAATAATGAATTCTTCATTTCCAGGTCAAACTCTGGACCAAGCTCGACGCCTCGCAACCCTACCGTCCCGGCCCATCCTCGACGAAGCTCGAACGCCATCCACCGCGGTTTCCGCCCCCACGGAGACCACTCTGACCTCGAACCCTAAACCCTAGCCCTAGCTTCAGCCCCTCAAATTGCGTTGTCGATCCTCTACGCATTCTACCAATGGGACATACACGCGCGCGCACACAGAGATGCGAACCAAACTCGAGAATCCAGCAGCTGCCGTTTGATCGATGGCATTGAAGGTTCTCTGCTTCGCCATCCTCGTCCTCTTCGTCTGCGGATCGGCTGCGGTTTTGTCCCGCTCGGTATCGGGATACGAGGACGATTATGAGGAGGAAGAGGAGGACGAGGAGCTGTTCGTTGTCACGCTCGATGGTTCCAGTTTCTATGATACTATATCGGAATATGATCTCTTCGTCGTCGAATTCTACGCCCCTTGGTATACTGTCTTTTTTGGTTCCTCTGATTGTTGATTTGAATTGATTGTGGTTGGAATAGAGGGTTTCGTATGATTAGGATTCGTATGTTTTGTGTGGTAAACAGAGTGCTTAATGTGAACTGTAATGCTGACTGGCAGTATAGTTGATCATCTGTAATGATATTGGTTGCGTCAAGGCCAAAAGCGTTGGTTATGTTGCGTAGTGGTGACTGGGAAGGGAAGTGGGAATTCCATGGATGTTTAACTGAATGGAGATAAAATCAACTCAAATGACGACAATGAAACTAAGATAGGATCGACTATATGGAATATAACTACTGTAGTTCTCTTCTTTGTTTGGCTGGTGGCATTTTCTGGTTGTCCATCATTCACTTCTATGGTTTTACAGTGCTTTATGAATTTAATTTCTCTTCTAAGTGTTGAATAGTTTGATATATGCTTGACTTATTTTAGGTGTGAACACTGCAAGCGGCTTGCTTCCGAGGTATACCATCTATTATCTTTGGGATTTCGATATTGTACAAGGGCCAATTTTATGATTCTTAGAGTTTCAATGTATTTTGTCGGTTCTGTAGTATGAGCAAGCAGCATCAATATTGAGCACTTATGATCCTCCCATCATTCTTGCGAAAGTGGATGGCACCAACAAGTTAAATGAAGAGATTGTGTTGAGCTTTGGAGTCAGAAGTTATCCTATGCTGAAGATCCTGAGAAGCGGAGGCAGGGTTGTTCATGACTGTAAGGGTCCGCTGGATGCGCATGGTATTGCTGATTATCTGAAGAAACAAAGTGGCCCTGCATCTTTTGAGATCAAGTCGGCTGAAGGAGCTGCTGAACTCGTTAAGGATGACAATTTAGTTACTGTAAGATGCGGCTTCTGTTTATCCTCCTGTGACACTTCTTCTACATGCTCGGCTTGATGAACTTAACAGCTTTGACGGGGAAGTTGCTCAATGAGTTTGACTTTGCCCACACTTTGGATGCCAATCTTCTTCCTCGGGGTGAATCATCGGTCCAAAAGCCCATTATTAGGTTGTTCAAGCCATTTGATGAACTCTATGTTGACTTTTTGGTATGTAGAGCTTCGACCTTCATTCTTCTTCGCTTCCATTGGTTAATTGTTTATTTTGTCCTAGACGTATGCTGATGCATCTGACCCAATTTTACTTGCAGGATTTTCATGTGGATGCTCTTGAGAAATTTGTTAGAGAAACCAGCATTCCTTCAGTCATTCTTTGGGATAAGGACCCTAAACAAAGGTAAGTGAGTTCAGTTTTCCTCGTATTAGTGAGTTCTTTAGCAATCCATACACAAAGGTAAGGAAACTAGATCTAGCCGATTTTACTAATACTCTCCTTTCAATCAATCAGGAATTACTTTTTCTTTCGAGGTTGAAGTTGGATTATCCATTTGATTTCAAATTACTTGGATAGTTGCGTATGACAACTTGGTAATCTAATACTTGTTAGAACTTAGAAAATAAGCAAAGCTGCAGAGGCGCCTTGTACTGGATTGCCCTTCTCAAGTTTAATGAAACCATTATGGAATTGAGTGATTTTGTGGTCGCATTTCCTCTATAATGATCATGGTGGGGGCAGGTGGTATCATTTTTGGACATGGATCACGTAGCAAGTGATGCATACAAAGAAACGTTCGGTGAAGTTGCTGCTGTTTATGAACTGAAGGGATTGAGGTTTCTTCTGGGATATGTTTTGGCTACTGAAGGTGCCTTGAAGGTAAACATTTGATGATCTATTGTTTTTTTTTTTGTGAATGATCGCTTCCGCATGAGTTTAAGCTTTGCCTGTCGATTGGATACTTGGTTCCAACAGCATTATGGAGTTACAGAGGATAGTTGTCCAGTACTTGTGACTCTGACTCCTGAAGGGAAGGAGTACTTCAAAGAAAAAGTAGCTCCTGATGATATCGAGACATTTGTAAAGGACTTTGAGGTGATATTTTGTTTCACCTTTTGACCCTTTTACTAACAGCTTCAGTTCTTCATTCAATCTCTAAAATCTGAAGACCCCTGTCGCCTTTATTTCCATGTTAATGAGTGGTGCAGTGTTCATACATTTCGAGTGTGTTTGCTATTGCAGCGAGCCTTGGCAAAATACCTTGTTTTTAGGTTACTAACATTCACTCTTAGACCTCACTACGTCGTTAAGAGTTGAGACTCATTCCAGTATATGACTAGGGATGAGAGTTCCTTAGGTGTGAGAGAAGTGCCTGTAAAGATGTGACTAATTACTTCCATCTGGTCTACTGCAGGAAGGAAAATTACTTCCATCTAATGCGCAGCAGCCATCAACACAAAAGGACGAGATCTGATCGAGTTTAGTATCAAACCATGTGTAGTCCGAAGAACGTCGGCGTGGTGAGGGTGAATTTCGATTCCCCTGGTTGTAAGTTTCACACCATTGCTTCTTGGAATGCTGAAGTTTGCATTTTCTATGCAGGGGAGGCTGGTTATTGTATCTGAAGAAAGCAAAGTGACAGTATAGCACCTGTTAGCCCGCTTCCTAGTAGCTTGTTAGGCACAATGTCGTCTTCACTGTACGATCCCCCGCTTGTATTGTTACCAGTTCGGGTTTATACTTTCACAACTCTCTTCTTGCTAGAATAGAAGTAACATGTTTTTTGGAATATGAATTTGGCAAGCATTCTTTTGAAACAGTTGGGTTGTTTGGCAAACATGCACTATAGAAAAATGCAAAACTATTCGACGGTTCAGCGCCAGATCAACTTTCAAATATTCAAGCATGTAAATAAAAGAGGCTTTGTAGCCATTACCCAGAATCTGAACGAGCATAATTAAACCAAGAAATCTAGAGCAACAAATCCAATCAATCTCGATGACAGCAGCTAGTGCAAGTAACATCATAATCTGCAGGTCTTTTTCAATACTGCGAATTTGCTCTCTACAAGGGCATTAGCGCCAACCCAGTTGAACTGGGTTAACAAAGCTTCAGGGTTCAAGTCTCTCTCGAATCAGATCTATGTACATGGTTAACAAATCGAATATATAACCTAAGCTTGACGCAGAGAACCCAAAAAATAATCAATAGGAACTAAAGACTATGAAGAGTGCAAAATCACTTCCTACAGTAGATCTAATCAACTCGGTGTCATCTTGGACCCGACAACTCCACCGCGTGAAGGTTATCAGTGGAATCCACACCGGTCTGAATTGGGATGAGGAGGGAGCGAGCTTCACCTCTTGACGAAGGATCTCTGCCTACTGCCATTCGTCCCACCTCTCTGCCAAGCCGTCTCCTACGAGCATCCTAACCACGTCTGACATTTTAGGCCGCTCGTTAGGGGACCCTTGAGTGCAGAGTAACGCTACCTTGATTAGTTGCGTCACTTCTGCTTCGATGTAGTTGCTCTGCAAATCGGGATCGACCAGGAGTTTCTGCTCTTTGAGCAGGACCTTTAACCTGAAAGTTTTGCATCATGGAAAATGATAACAAAGCAAACATGGTTCCAGTGAGCACCACGAGTGCGTTTTGAGACTTGACAAACAATTAAAGATAATTTCATCTTGTTCATAAAAAAAAAAAAAAAAAAGAAGATAATTTCATCTTATTATGCATAATCATGTTGGCACCTAACAAACTAACTCCAAACCTCACACTAAAGCCTGGCCGAAGACTGATATTTGTCATATAGAACAACGCGGAAAAATTGTTCTATTTTCTATGAGTTTCGGGACAATCATGATTTGTGACACTGCTAATGCGCAATAGAAAAAGTACTTTAAGCAACTATATAATCTTTAGCTTTCATAAGGGATTTGAAGAGATAAAAGTGTGCACTTATAAATTGAACCCCATGAAAATCATATTCTAAGACATAATGCACGCATTATTCTCATTTCGGTCTTCATGGTGGATGCCTAGTCACTGAAGTAGTTTGCTGACTTAAATCATGAAAAGGTTTTTGCACCGAAGAAATCATCGTCATCCTGAATGCTTGATAATTTTAATTCAGGCGCATGTGTCACAAGGATCATTATTGACCATAAGCTGTATAGTGAAAAGTAGAGGTGAAAGGGTGATCAAATTCAAGAGGCAACGGCAACCGAAAATGAGAAGTAGCGGCATCACTTACCCAATCCAGCAGCATGACATCATCATCATTCGCAAGTCGAGCGAGATCAAAAGCCCTCTCTGACCAGTGATGAGCTCCAGCAACATGATCCCATACCCGAAAACATCAGTTTTCTCTGAAGATTTTCCTGTTGACAAGTATTCTGGAGCTATATGGCCAATTGTACCACGTACGGCTGTAGTCACATGGGTATCCTTGTAGTCCATTAGCTTTGCCAACCCAAAATCACCAACCACGGCCTCAAAATCTTCATCCAGCAATATATTTGCAGCTTTAACATCACGGTGAATAATCTTTGGATCACAATGGTCATGCAAATAAGACAGCCCTCTTGCAGATCCTAGGGCAATCCTTTTACGTGTTGGCCAATCAAGAGGTGGTTCATTAGGTGGACGCTCTACAAGAAAGCATATTAAGAACCATCAATGGAAGTAAAATTTCATATCTGGCGTTTATCCTTGCGAAAATATGATACATCAAATTAAAATCATTGTTTAATCTGTAGCCTAGAAAGTCAAAATATACAGAACATAAACTAAGAGAAGTACCTCTTAAACAAGAGGCAACGCTGCCATTAGCCAAAAAGTGGTAAAACGAGTAGCCGTTCAGTGGGGGAGTCATGCAAAAGCCACGCAGGCGAAGTAGATTCCGGTGTACTGCCATGCTTATCATCTCCACTTCTGTTTGAAATTGTAGCTCACCATCTGGTGTGCGCTCTTCCTTCAAACGCTTCACAGCAACCAATGAGCCGTCACCAAGCCTACCTTCCAAGAATGTTTTTGTTGCTAAAACCATGGGTTGCAACTTGCAGTTCTCGTGAAGAGAACTGCTTGAGTTGTCCCAGATGAACTTCTGGGTCCTCTTCACCTGTATAATAATTCCATGAAGATGTCATTTAGTAACATCCTTCATATGCTGCCAAATATGAAACAAACACAAACCCGTGTCTCTCTAATGGGCGTTTTTTCAAGAAAAGATACGATGGCAGCTGGAAAATAGGCAGAAAAAAAAAGGAGATTGACTATGCTGAAAAGAACACATATTCGCACATCCGAGGCAGAAGCAACACAAGAAAAAGAAAACTACCCAGGCACATCAAAGAAGTATTCATGGGACTTTCTCCTCCGCCACCATGCAAACAATAAGGCAGGGGCAGCAAAAAGCAACGCAGCACCTGCAGCAACACCACCAGCTATAGCCCCTGTTTCACCATTACCTCCTGAAATAAAGGGATCACACCGTCAGCAGATACAAAATCTCAATGATCAGGATGAAGCCTAAAGCCTCCATTCTCAATGATCAGCAAGACAAGTTTCTTATGAAACCAAAAGGGACTCACCTGAGTAAGTAATTGGCTTTGGAGGTACAAATGGAAGAGGTGGAGAAAATGGAGAGCCAGGGCAAGGGCGTCCAGTGACCGGACCACAGAGGTCCAAGTTGTTTGCAAAACTGCAGTTTGGAATGGAGTCAGACAACGACAAGTGTGTTTTTCATGTACTAAATCATTGGTTCTGTTTATATTTGAAAGGAGTGAATAAGGAGAAGGAACCATTATCTGGAACAGCTCCTGGTAACCGGTTGTTTCACAAGTCCCTGGTTCCAAAATGTGCCACGCAGAGTAAGCAAAGAACGAAAAATGCAATCATTACGTAGAACAGGAACAAACCGTAAAAAAGCAAACCACAAAAAATATCAGAGAGTGAAGCACTTACAGGACCTGCAGCGAAGTGATATTAGTTAACGACATAGGAATAGGACCCATCAAGCTGTTGTTATTTAGCCGGCTGAACATGCAAACAAGAAATATGAAATGTTAAAAGACAAAATGTCATCAATATATCAATAAAATTATTTCAGTTATACAGGACTTGAAGGATAATTGAAGAAAAAGAAAACAAAAATTGTACAAGCAATACCAATCAAGTCTTCTAACTCAACTTCCCACTTTCTTGACCTACAAAAGGAAAACTAGCATGCTACCATGGAAAAAAATGACTTGCATTATCAAACAGTTAAAGCCACAATCAGTATCTATGAGATTTACACTACCTGATGATAAAATTTGCATCGGAAAGAAAGAAAACCAAGTGAGAGATGGGAGGGCACTGAAAAATCAACTGGGGAAAGATCTTCATTTATAGAAATGATAGAGCATGAAGGTATTACTGCAGACCATCTGCTTATGAAATGTTTTTTTTTTTTTTTTTTTTTTGGGGGGGGGGGGGTATGATATTAACTATGATATGATCATGGTAATGAGGAAGGTAATTTAAAAATTTATGATTAGCAAGCCTTTCTGTAGAAAAATGCCTGGACCAGAATTCAGCAAATTCTGAACAAAAGAGGGGCTTGAGGAAATTGGTGATGATTGGCATTGACATATGAGACAGAAATATATGAGGCATTTGCAATCTTTAACCCCTTAAGACAAGAGATTTCAAACTTCGGTTTGTTCTTTACTTTTGTATTCTAATACTGTGACAGAGAAGTTATTTCATGCTATCAAGTATTAACCAGTAGAAATACTCAGAACTTTGTCGAAGACATTCAATTGGATTTTCATAGAGAATTTAGTAAAAAGGAAGAGAAATCTGTATCATGTCAAACAGGCAGCATACATACAGGAAACGCAGCTTCGACAGGGTGCCCAGAGACTCTGGAATAGGACCAGAGAATCCATTTTAGGATAAGTCCAAGCTCACTAGATTGGTCAGGTTCCCGAGATCCTTAAGAATAGGTCCACTTAAGTTATTGCTGTAGAACTCCCTGTCATAAAGAAGAGAAGAAAAATGTCAAACAAAAGCTACAACATGACCTAGCTGGGGAGATTCTTAAGTAAAATGACGGATAACTTTGTTTTTTAAACAAGAAAAGCAAGAACAAGCAATACAAACACCATAAACTGACTTACAAGTATTGAAAATTCTTAAGTAGACCTAGCTGTAGAACAAGTTGACCAGATAGAGCAGCAAGATCACTAAAAAATCAAGTATCACAGATGACATTACGTAAGGAATGCTTCAAGAATAGCCACTGAAAGTGCAACAAGAAGCTTACACTCTTATCACACTATTGTCCGAGTTGCAAGTAACATTAAACCACGCGCAAGGGTTCACCAGAGTAGGATCCCAGCTTTGCAAGACATTGTTAGGATCTTGTAAATTGGTCCTCAAACTGTGGACAGCATCTCCTGTTTAAGTAATTAAAGCAAAGAGCAATGTGATGTATCTCTTTAGTGGATATAGCTATACAATAACATCAATAGAACATATCATGAAAGGCACAATTAAGAATAACAAAAGACCTACTTGCATACGTATTTCCCCTTAAGTTTGTTAATTAAAGAAAGATGGGAAACCATGTAATCTTTTGCATTAGCTCTAGCTTCAGACTTTGGAGTTTGGACCAGCGATAATTGGCAAGTTTCACGCAATTATCTTACTTGTGTTTCGAGAAAACAAGTTTAATGATTTGGACCACCAACCCATTATCTACTGCATAGCATCAAGCATAACAAACACAGTTCCAACAAAAACTCCCTGAAATACCCGAGAAATACTGCATAATAAAACGATTAACTCATTTGAACCGCAATTCCACAGAAGAAAACCTTTTCATTTTTGGCAACTATTCAGTCTAATCCCAGCCGCACCCAATTTCACACACAACTTCTTCGCATACCATAATCAAACCAACAGGGAATCAGAAACCCTAATGCTACACGAAACAACTGAATTCAGCACTGTAGATGACCAAGACCACAAAGTTAAAATGAGGAAACAATTATCAGCAATGTTGAACATTAACATCTCAATGCCAAATAACAAAAAATTATAGCTCCAGAGGGATGAAAATGAACAGCAAGTACCTTCCGCATTTGACCGACCAATCCTCACCAGCAATGAGAGAATTAGCAAAACCAAAACCCCACCAGCAAACCCCATATCCCCCCCTAAACCCCCCTAAACCAATCTATCTTCAGATCCAGTTTCCAAAAACCCTAACCCTAAAAAACCACCAAACACCAAACCCACAAGAAAACAGCTCAGACCTTAACAATCCACCACAAACCCACTTCAATTCTCCCAAAACCCACCACAATCCACCCGCATTTGCCCCCCCAAAAATCCTCAACTCCGCAAACCCATAACCCAACCCCACCAACTTAAGAACCCTTGAGCAAAAAGACCACTCTTTGAAACCCTTTTTTCTCAAATCCCAACCTCACCCTTACTTTTCTCCATCAAATCCACCCTCTATTCTCTCACACACAGCCCTTTTCACCCTCCTCTCCCAATTTCTCCCCTTTTTGGTACCTAGAAAGCTCAACACTTGTTCTCTAGCAAAGTGTGTGTGAATGTGTGTTTGTGTTGTGTGTTCTACTCATTTACTACCCCATTCTGCAGGATTGTGAAAGAGTGTTGTGAAGTGACGTGGTGCCCGAACTGCCCGTACCCGGAATTCTAGTGAAAAGGGAACTGCCTGCTGCCGGGATTCCAGTGAAGGGATGCTGCCCGACTACAGTTGAAGCCGAACGGGACTGTTTGGTTTTTGCTTTTGATTAAAGCGATGTTGGAGTTTTTATTGTGAGGATTGATTGATGACCGGAAAATTTGGCTCTGCTTTTTGCAATTGCTAATTTTGGAACATGAAAAAAGAGGCTGCTGAGTAAATGAGAAATAAAACGTTTGTTGACCTCATTACAGTGGAAGAACATATGATTACTGTGAACTGTGAATGCAGTATAGTACAGACGAAGAAGGAGTTAGAGAATCATGGTCGCAGCTCATAGGTTTGATATCTTGGTTTCTTTCAATAATGTTGGGTTTCAATAACATCTTGGATTTTATGATATATTACAACCAATGCATTTTTTTAGTTGATATTTTCGTATCCAGCTGTGAGTCGAATAAAGCTGTCAATAATTTATCATTGAAAAATAATCATTAAAAAAATCTTTTATAAAATGTTATATTATTATAATAACAAAGAAAAATAATACATAATTTTATGAATTTTCGATGTTTTGTACATAATCCTCCTCATTTTGAGAAATAGACATATACTTACTATTGAGGGGGTTATATGCAAATATATATATTAAAAAAATCATATGTTCAAAATTAAGATTTTTTTTCAAATTTTAAAGAATTAAATGATTATTTTCATAATTTATGGGATAAAATATAACCAAATGATAGTTGAAGGAGATTAAATGTTACTATTTTCCCTAATGACAATAATATTATGTGCACTTTACGTTTTGTTTACCTTTTGAGTGAAACAAAATCTTCATAGCCAGTTGTGCCTAATGAGACACTTTCTAAACAGGTGAAAGTCATTTGCCATAAGAGTCTTCCGTAGAGAATGAGCCACCCCTCAGCTTTTGTTCATAAATTGGCGACCATGCGAACAACATCCAGTAAACAGTTGCAAGAACTGATTACTCCATTAATACAAGATGATCACAAATGAATTAGAAGTGAAAAATTAATTTACCGAATCCATTAATGGAATAAGTTAATGTTGAAGACACCACTCTATCAAAAACCAGAACATTAGAACATTGTAATTTGTATGCTACCTCACCTCACATATATGAAGGCTATATAGCAGCTTAAGTTCTTGCATAACGGAAAAGAATGGAGACGATACCGGATACACTCATATAAGTATCATTGAGATAACAGTATAGCAGTAACAAGTATCAATACTACAGGTACAACTTTATTGAAATTACAGTCGAAAAAAGAACCAAATTGGATGACAATATGTTCATGTTCAGACAAGTGACGAAAACTACAACACTCACCCACATACTTCACAAGTCTTATTGAGAAAAAGGTGAACATAAATTATGAATATGACCCACTCAATCACACATCCCTATCTTTTTTTTCTCCCCCTTCCCATATTGGGATCACAACACATCATCGGCTTTGCTGATCCCCTCACCACCATTCACCACATCCCACACAAAATAGCATTGTGTATCAAAAGAATGAATAAACATGTCACCAAAACCAAATGCAAAATGTGTTCAACTTTTTTCTGGTATCTACACGAACCCATATCTCACCGTTTCGGCGATCTTCCGATCACACAACCGAGGGCCACGGCCCCTGCAGACTGATTCACATTCGCCTGGATATGAACCTTTCTAGTAGACATGTATTTCCAAAGCACGGATCAGGTTCTTTCCCTCTGTGTATCTCCGTATCTGTGGTCAATCGCAATTCAACCCACAGACCTCGAGCACTATGCCACCTTTGCTTGTGAAGGGGTTGATTCTGACCCATAATAGAGAGAAGATCGACGCAAGCAGGATACACCACACGACGATGATGGTGGGGAGTCGGTTTTGTTTCCCCATGCAACCCTTGAGGAACGGATAGAGATGCATGATGACCCATAATGCGAAGAATAGTCTACCGAAAAGGGGACCCCATGATTCGTATCCGTTGTTGATGGCATCCGAGACACCTACTATCACACCGATTATATTCATGATCAGCAATGTCATCGGGGGAATCAACAGAGACGTCCACTTGAACAAGTAGAGTTCAGAGAATTCTCCATCATCAGCAGCCTTGGACGTGACAGTGAAGTTTGTGTTGACACCAGCAAGTACCTTTAGCAAACCCTGGAATAGAGCGAAGAGGTGTGACGATACACCTCCTATCACCCAAAACTGCTCGTTCCTCCACCAGTCGTCAATGGCAACATGACCCCACTGCATTTCTAAGATGCTCGTCACCGCGATAGAGATAAAGAGGGCCATGAATAAAATACTGGCATAGCTGCTGATCTGCAGAGTAATGTGTCATAAAAAAGGTTTAACATCAAGAGGAGTAAACAAGTCAAAGATCTGCAAAACTCTTGTACAGGCAACAATGTTTCATGTTAGATTAAAAATTGGGTTCACATACATTCAAGTAAAAAAACTGATTACCGAGGGACTTTACTCCCAAAAGTAAATAATCAAGTGAAAATGGCCTCACCTCAGGCACAATAAACTTGCCAGTGAGAAGGCAGACGGCAGGCAAGGTGCAGTACACAAGCAAGGGGATAGATGTCAATGGGTATACCACAGAGTTAATATATGAGAACCGCTCCAACGGTTTCAGCCCCCCATTATAGCCATACCATATAGGGCAATGCCTGCTCAAGAAAATCTCAACAGATCCTAAAGCCCAACGGAGGACTTGGTGGAGTCGATCTGCAAGATTGATTGGAGCAGATCCTTTAAACGCAGGCCTTCTGGGCATGCAGTATACCGAACGCCAGCCATGGCAATGCATCTTGAACCCGGTCAAAATATCCTCTGTGACCGACCCATATATCCAGCCAACCTGGTTTCATGAGCTAAGCATTAAATACGGTCCATAGAAATTTCCATGAAGTGATTTTGAAGCAGTGGCTACTCACCTCTTTTCCCCATTCGGTCTTGTCTTCATAGCCACAGCTGATAACATGGATGGCTTCCTTCAAACGAGTGGCATTACTGTAAACATTGTCTGGAGGAAGTCCGCCATCTTCCATAAGAGTTGAAGATATAAAGACGGGGGACTGTCCAAATTTCTTTTCAAATTTCACTCGTGGCATCAGGGATGATTTCTCACTATCTATTCCTGCATTACAGAAAGTACAACTCATGTGATGTTATATCTAAATTTTGAAACCAAGATGCAAAATCAACCTTCAACTATAAGTAAAAAATGATAAAAATAGAACAGAGCTAAAACTGGTTCTATATTTGGTATCTTTACCACATCATCAATTTTTTAAGTTTTTTTTCTTTCAAAAAATTATAATGGTTATGAATTTACTTATCTAATAAAGAAATACTCCCTCATTTCCATGAAAAACGCAACATACGCAAAGCGATAAAGTTATTCATGTTACGAATCGTTTGCGGAACGATCAAATATCATTTTAGGTAAAATTATTATGAAACACTAATGATAGTATAAGTTATGTACTTCAATCCAAAGCCAGTGAAGTAATTTTCTCACGTCGTTAAAGACGAATAACGAAACTCCTCAAAATACGTATTGACTATAAGAGTGCTGATACAACGTTGTATTTTTTATAGAACGGAGGGTATTAGAAAAATACGCTCGGAAAAATTTGTAGAATATACGAATAACAAATTCATATGAAAAAAAATAGGGTATGAGTTTGAAAAGTATATGACATGCAGAAAATTTTGAAGAGAAGTTCATAGAAAATAATGTCGATATCAAAAATTACACTTATATAAATAAAAAAAGATAAAGTTCGAGAAATTTTGCTCAAATGAAACCATTTAGGTATAAAATAGAACTAAATATTGAAGTGACAGTTCTATAATTGATGTAAAAATTACTTTCTCTATCAACTTATAACAATAGCTACACCAATTTTAGCACCAAGGTTGGACTTGCTTTTATATTCTTAAAAAATAGCATTCCGGAAATACATTCAACAATAGAGTGAGACCAGAACATAAAGAATATGCTCCGTCAATTTTATCCCTCTCGGCCCCTTCCTTTCATATTTGACTTCTCAGTCAAAACTCCAAAGTAACAGGAAAAAAAATTCAGCTTCATAACCGTTTTTCAACATATACAGATATTTACCTTCAATTCCTTCCTCGATATTCTCAAGAGCATGGATTTGCTTAGTAGATGCCTCCTTGGTCTTGACTTTCTTCTTGATCTCTTTCTCCTTGGTCTTGGATTTCTTGGTCTTCTTCCGTGAGCCAGAGCAGCAGGGCCAGCAGCAACAACACCATTTGGGCCAGCAATTGCATGTCTTGCCTGGAGGCTTCTTCTGTTTAGGGGCATCATATCCATACAGCGCCTGCCTCCTGAAAACACAACCTGTACCAACATATATAGGCCCTTGTATCCCATCCAAACCTTTCATGTTGATCTGTCAAGGCAAAGGAAAAGATAAGTCGACAGGTCTGCTCGAGTTTTGCAAAGGGTTTCCTTATTTTATTATTAAGCAATGGTTTACTCACATCAAAGAAGACAACATTTCGATTCGAATACCGATCGTGCCTATCAATGCCATCAAACCGCTGAGGAAACTGAACATAACAAATCTTCTTTCCTGAGATAGGATCCATCATGAAGCACATTGCTTCTCGGAGAGCTTTGCTGTTATTGATATAGTGATCACAATCGACATTAAGGAGGTAAGGTGCATTAGAGAGCACGGCTGAAACCCTTATCTGGACATAATACATTTCAAGAATTAGAATCTGAAAGAAAAGCAAAAGCAAGAGGCAAACGAAATTGCAGATGTATACAGAAGAGATGACATTTACCAAGGCATTCATAGCTCCGGCTTTCTTGTGATGCTCAAATCCTGGTCTCTTCTCACGGGAAACATAAACAAGACGAGGCAACTCAACTCCTTTGCCATCAGGGTTACCATCTGGGCCGAGGAAGACCTTTTGAGAAAAATGTATTTTAATTAGTATGCAAAATAGCCAACTTGATTTTAGAAGGGCATTTCCAATAGCATGAGATAGCCTACATAAAGCAGACAAATCTTGGAATCCAAACGTACCTGAATCATTCCAGGGTGATCTCTGACGCTGTTTCCTGGCCATAGACTTCCATCTTGCATGGTCCACCCTTCTTCGGGAACCTTCTGTGCCATTCCCACTAACCTATTTATTTTAACTTTGAACTCTTCATAATCCCTCTGCAAAAAGGAAATATAGCTTTTGATGTATGCTCACAAGGAGAAACAAGTAAAACAATTGGCACAAGGAAAAACAACCAATGTAAAATCAAATATGGAGAATGAAGAAAAACCTTAATGGCCCGGCGCTCCCTAACAAAGTCTGGATTCACTTTGTCTTTTAAATAATCCACCTTCTGAGAGAAATACCATTCTGGAGCACGAGGCTCAATACTGAACTTCTTGCAAAAAGGGACCCATTTTCTGGCAAAATCTGCAGTCTCGGTAAGTGCTTCAAAAGTAAGCATTGCAGCACCATCGTCCGATACATAGCATGAAACCTTATCCATGGGATAGTCCACCGCAAGAATCGAAAGGACCGTGTTTGCAGTAATAAGTGGAGGCTCCTTCATTGGGTCCACCGTACTCACAAATATGTCCACAGGCGCCAACTCAGATGGCTTCCCTTCTTTTTCATACCTAGTGAAGTATTCATCATATCAGCCAAGTAAATAAAATACACTGATTACTAAAGACTTAGCGGTAGTTTGATAGTGTGAATACTCAAGGGAGAAAAGACCTGAGGGATAGCCGATCAAGGTATGTTTCCCGCTCAATTGGGTACCATTTAGGAAATTGATCAAAAATCCAGGAAACGGCAAACCAAATTTCACAAATGACAGATATCAGCCACAATGCATAGGCATCATTCACAGGATGGAGAATTCTATACTGGAAAAAGAGACCGAGGATCGCAAGTCGCAGAAGAATGACTATTCTGTATGGGTTTATTTTGCTCGACGCGATAGGCATTTTCCTTGAAAGTGGCTGTCTGCCTTCATCATTCCTTCAAGAAAAGAAACGAGACGCATAAACAATCAGCATATCATAATCCACACAAGATCAAGTTTTGTAGCAGACTATGCGGTTATGATAGGATTCCTAAATCTTTCATGCTTGCAACTATCTCAGAAAAATGAAAACTCATGAGACATGACACTTGGTACGCAAATCATCCGCAACTTCCAATTCACGAATAAATATAGAAGTGGAAAACAAGCACTTCTTCTTTAGGAAGTACAGCATATATTCATCCCATTTAAGTCAATAGGGATACCAAAAGCAAGCTAATATCACTGTTGTTCAAGACTTATATCGCTAATCAGATCCGCCAAAGAATAGAAGATTATACGTCGAAGAATATATGATTATGACAATTCATGTCCTTCGTCGTACCATTGTTCTCGAACACAAAATTTCATTCGTATTGTTGCAACCAATAATAATCCAACCCAAGCAATCAAGTCCTCAAGCCCAAGCATTTTGTTTGAAAAGACAGATTACCACTCATGTGTTTAGTTAAAGCTAAACCACTTGCAGCTATTTGGATCCTAATCATATGATATTGATCACAAAGGTTACCCACTCACATTTACCGAAAAAAGATGCCCCTCCCAACAACCAAATAATTGAGCCAAAACGAAAAGAAATAATAAAGAAACTCATATTGGTGTAGGAAGTAAACAACACAAGCCGACACCAAGGTCAATCATTTAAATACATTAAAAGAAGAAAATGCCACTGATTGATAAGTCACAACTCACAACAACTTGTTGGACAATTATTAGGAGACAGATGCTTATACCTGATTTCACAGCACATATATTTAACATAAAGCACACACCAAAAATTTACTGGAGTTGATGTGAACTGAATTTAACTAATGAAACGAAGAAATCAGAACACAACTGAACTTACTTGAGCACAGGATCATCATCTCCACCGTCACCACTGTCATCGTCTCCATCGTCTAGACCCTCATGCCTAACCATTTGCTTACCGTTCTGCTTCTTCTTCCATTCTTCCATTCTATCCTTCCACGCTACGCTACCATACCCATAAACGGCAAGATCTTTACTTGGATCCATTGCTCTAGGTTGCGCTGCCATGGCAGAAAGTGGAATGATCGATCTGAGTAGGTGAACTAGCAAGATTTCATGTAACCAATAAAAGTAGAGGGGGAAAAAGCTCACAAGTCACATGAGGATCATGACCCGAGATAGGATGAATCTTTTTGCTGGGCCTCATGAATGGGGGGATGATAAGAGCATGCTTGTCAGGTGACACACCAGCATCCTAAACCATACACAAAACTCCACAATGAAGCACGAAAAGGAGATAATAAGGCGGGAATAAGAATCTAAAAGAGTTGTGACTGCATACCTCCTCCCCGTAGGTTAAGAGGGGGATGTCGGCCACCACTGTTGATGTATCAAGCTCGGACGGGGTGGCCAGACCAGAGGTAATGGATGCGGCGAGGGTGTTGACACGACCGGCCACAGACTCTGGCATATACTCATGATCTCTTCCATAGCCTCTGTAAGCAAGCTCGTTTTCAATGTCATCGATATCATCCTCTTCTTCGTCCCCATCAACTCTTGGACTTCCTGAAACATAGTTGGAGCTACTACCATCAATAACAAAGCTCTTTAGAAAATGCAAACTACAAACTCTCAACTGAAAACTACTCCTATTATCATTCTCCTGAAAATACACCCGATATGCCCTTGTACATGAGCAAATCTGAAAGCCTGCTCTAATGAAGAGGGATCCAATATTTATGTAAAAACGACAAGGATGGGTTCTTTGGCATTTACCAAAGTTGACCAGGACCAATACAAGAGCTACAACACCAAAGGGCATCAACTCTGTCAAAATTGATTGAGAAATGTACAATAATAACAAGAATTTCACCAAATACAAATACCATGACCTACTATGTGACTCCAAAAACTATAGATCTCGCTAAATAGTAGCGGATTTTGGAGAAGCGAAGCAGTGTAAAGAAAATCTTTACCCTTGAGGCGTTTGTATCTAGTTTTGCACTGAGGGCAAGCTTGAGTCCCCTCTCTTCTCTCATACTCATAACAAGCTCTGCACACAGGGAAAGCACACTCATTGCAAGCAACAAGGATCTCGTTCTCCTCCACAAACTCGATCGCATCTCCGCAGATTTGGCAAGTCTGTCCACTCAATTCCTTCACAGAAGTCACCTATGACACACAATGTCCCAAAAAAGAAAAGTCAGCAATCCAGATATGGCGACCCAGATGCCAGCAGCTTGAGCTCTAACCAAGACACATAGCAAAACGAAATCTTTTCGACCCAACAACTCAAGGCATCACCAATTCTAGCAATGGAGTGATAAAAACCACCCATAGCAAAACCAGATCCCATAAAAAAAAAAAAATCAAATTGAAGAAACTGTGTGCAATGGAGAACAAATCACACCCGAATCTAGCGGATTGTTCACAGCGGGATTGTCGGTGAGCTCAAAACATGTACTACACATACGTATATCTCAAACCTGACCAAATACCCACCTCAATTGAACACCAACTAGCTCAATTCATCATAAACCCACTCCAAGAAATCGAAAGCACCGAAAGAAAAGACCAAATCACGTCTATCTAACTAAGACTCACACAAGATTGAAGTCACTACATATAAATCAGGGTTTAGGACTGCACGGACCTTTCCAATGTCATCAGCATTGATGAGAACGAACTCGTTTCGATTATGAGAACCGGCGACGAGCCTCCCCTTAGTCTCCATCAGATCCCCCTTGCACCACACAGCCCAATTAGAGTGGAGGAGAAGATTAAGAATCAAATCTGGGCCGACCCAGAAGACATCAAGGGCTCCTCCTTCTCCACCATCAACGTTGGTTTCTCTTCAATTGATTTTGTTGTTGATATTATCACACTGCATCACCGACCACACACAGCGCATCACCGGCGAGGACACAAAACCCACAAGAGAGAGAGAGAGAGAGAGAGAGAGTTGTGTGTAGAAAGGAGAGGAGAGAACACAGCTAATAAAACCAATACGAATAATGATAATAATATTTATAAATATGAGGGAAATTGGCCTTTCACTCCCACTCCCTTCAATCAATTCTCAAAGACAATACCCAAATCATAAAAATACAAAAAGTGGGTCTCCAAATAAAATTGATATCAGTACCAGTGAGAATGGAAATGGTGGGGTTGCTGGGGGCTTCTTGTCCTTGAGCGAATTGGAATCGGAAAAAATGGGAAAATGGAAGAGGAAGATGAAGGGTGAATGATTCCTTGCTTCCTTCCCTTTCAATGAATAATAATGGACTCTGTGTGTGTGTGTGTGTGTTTTTCTATCACTACATCATCATCATCATGCACAATCAACAACAACCACCACAACAAGCAAATAAAAACAATCAAAGGGTGAAAGCGGAAAATTTAAAAGAAAATGGAAAAGGGGAAAGTGACAGCTGGTGAAGTGGGGTTGAAGATGAACAAGAAGAAGTGAAAATGTGCAATTGCTTTGCTTGAGAATTGTATTGTATTGTATTGTGTGTGGGTGTGTGTGGGTTCGATTATTCAACGAACGCGTATGCCAGAAGGGATGAATGAAGGCAAAGCAACCGACGGAGAGAGAAAACCTGGTCTCACATGTGCGTTACTCTCTTCTATTCTTCACTTTTTAGAGAGAGGGAAAGATAAAAGAAAAGGACACGCACCAACCGGGACAGGTAAAGGCAAAACGAGTTAGATCTACGATTACTCCATTTTTTCACCGCGGGACCCACGCGGTCAAAATCACTGCTGATTTGTAATCGTACCGGTGGTTGCTGGAGCGCTGAATTTGGGATCCGGCGGCGACCGCCGCCCAGCGCCGGCGGAGATTCCGATCCGAGGATGTTTGAGATTGGTTGTCGGTGTTGGTGTCTTTGAGGATTGAGGTTAGGGTTTTGAAAGATTGAGGTTGAGGAAGAGAGTGGTGTGTGGGGGAGATGCTGAGTTGTCAAAGGAGAGAGAGTAAAGAGTTCTTACAGTGTACCGAGTAGAGATAAGAAGTTAATTTTACTTGTCTTTTTTTGTTTTTTAAATTTAGATGCATGTAAGATGGGAGGGAGATTCGTGGGCAAGTGGTTTATGTGAAAGAAAATCAAAAACTACATAATAAATTATATCGTTTTAATTAAAAATAAATATTTTGTTCAAATTATAACATAAATATTTTTTAATTTTTTTTTCATCATATTTTTTTCTCCGCGCTTAAAAATAAAAAATAAACACTCATAAAATCAACACATATATTAATAAGCATGT
Organism: Drosera capensis; assembly: GCA_001925005.1. Taxonomy (NCBI): domain Eukaryota; kingdom Viridiplantae; phylum Streptophyta; class Magnoliopsida; order Caryophyllales; family Droseraceae; genus Drosera; species Drosera capensis. The sequence goes on from LIEC01006028.1 coordinate 32,498, forward strand.
TAACTTATTTAGGATGAAGGCAATATAAGTAATATTACATTCGTTATAATTTAATTGAATTTTTTTTATTCGACATGAATATTTACATGTATATTGAATTATATAGATAATAATTTCTTTTTCCCTTGTGAATGCTTTGTGTGAGAGAAATAAAAAATAACGAGAAAAAATTATGATAAAATAGATTGATATGATATAAAATATAAATATTTTTGATAGTTTTATGTGAGAAAAATGATATTTTATGAATTAATAGTACTCCCTCCATCAAAAAGATTACACTATTTAAATAGGACGCATATAACGATAGAAGATTTAATCGATGTCACGGGATGATCAATCATTATTATTTAAAAAAATTATAAAATAATAATTATAATAAATATTACATATTATAATCGTGCACCTATAACAAATTTAAATCGTATTATTTAGATAAATAAAAAAATTCTCAAATTATCTATTCAGTGATAAAAAAACATTATAATAACTATAACACGGATAATAAACAAAAAAAAATATTACTGTTACTAGCTGGGGAGTGACCCCAGAGGTTGGTGAACTCATAAATCACTGCTCATTATGGCACAGAATTCCCTGCCTTCGGTCTCTGCGCAACTATTGCCAACGAAAAATTGTTCACAGACATTATTCTTTGTTAAAAAAATAAGGCGGAGTGAATTGTGTTGAGAAAATAGACATTACCTAATCAAAGGATATACAGCAATCAAATGCCATCGAAAGTAACAAGTTTTCATTTCTGGATCAAGTCAGGCAAGATTCAAACAGAATTATAAAACTTTTTCAATATTTATTTTTTCGATCCATATAACGAGAATTTGAGATTTGTTTACGATGAATCAAACCCCCAATCATATGGATGAACTGGAGTTGATATCGATATACTCATATTTTACAACATTACTCATCTGCAAAGCTAAAATAAGAGTGAACACTTGTTAAGAACCAAGTAAATATGGTGCTAATCACTGCCTCATTAAAAATCAATCTACCTGTACTTGTTAAATTATTATATGATCATATCTTTCAATTTTTTTCTCCAAAGAGATTCTTTTCTTTTGAATCTTCAGTGCATATGATATCTTCCAACAACGCAAAAGTCCTCGTGACTTACTACGCGATTTTTGTGAAACTGTGTGTGTTTAAACATTGTAAAATCGTGCTAATTACATCACAATATGTGAATCATAAAGTTTAATTTCATAAGTCATGAGTTAGTAACAACCAACGCACGACGTCGACTACTATGTTTCTTCTTGTCTCATCCACAGACCTATATGTTTATGGTTATACGAAGAATTTCTCCATTCAAGCATCAACCCAAGAAAAAACATAAGAACATTTCATAAAATACACAACGAACAACGTCTACAAGTAGAATCCATACGTTACAAAATTAAATCTAAAGTTGGACCAATTTACTATCATACGAACCCATCATGGGCAGCCACGAGGAAACAGTACAATGTCTTGAATAATTGCTTATTCATAATCCATAGTTTTGATCAAGCTTTGGTAGATAATTAGCAGCATTAAACAACATTCGTTAATTAACAACGCAAGTCAAGGGTAAAAGAACCCAAGAAAATGAGAGAGGTGACGGTCCATATATGAAAGGAGGCAGGGGCCCAATATTCACATGGCATTCAACAATATTTTTGGTATAAAATGTGACCGATTTTTGTATTTTTATTTTTTGGGTACAAGTCTAGATTACTGTTACTCCAAAGTCGAGTACACTGTGTACCATCATCATCTGCTGGGTGGTAGCAACTAGTAATGGCCCCTGATGCAGACTAGTGCTACGCCACACCTAACTCGTACCCACACTATCCATCGATGCTAACTACTAAACCACTTTCTAAAGTCCATCCAAACAAACCGACAGTGAACATTACGTTTTGGATTTTTTTTTTGTTTGATATTATCGTATAAGTTTATATTTCAGATAAATCTTAAACACGAATAAAACTTGTTTATGTTCTTAAAAAACAGGGGGGGGGGGTTAAAACTTCAAAAGGACCAGTGAGTTACTGGTTTTATTGTTGGGCCGACACAGTTACTGGTTGGAGACTTGGAGCTTTCAGATTCTTTTAAGCGGAGGGTTCACAGGTGGGAATTGGAATAGAATAAGAGGACGGCCACATGTTGAGGTGAGGGATATTTGTGTACTTACAAGGAGTTTATTATACTACATGGAATGAACATTGTAATATTGTTATTTTGTAAAGACAAACAATGCGCGGAAGAAATGTCATGGAAATGGGGAAAAGAGGTTGATGGGTTTTCTTGGTTTGATTTTTTTTGGATGAATTGTTGAAAAGTTTCATATATGTAAGTTTTTTTAATCTTTTGGTCTTATTTCGATTTCTACAATTCATATATATAAAATTACAATTCATAAAATATGATATACAATTCATAAATCCAAATAAGAATCAAAACATATCTTTTTTTGGGACTTTTGCCCAATTTACCTTTTTTTTCCTGAACCATAGCTTATGTTAAAAAGGATGTGATAGTTCAATTTAGACTAACTCATTACTTGGTCTTAAATTCAGTGATGATTTATCGGAAGTTATCGATGTTTAACTATTATGTATACAGTTGGTCGATTATAAAGACATGGTGACTAATTTAAAAAGTAGAGAAATTCATCCAAAATATAAAAAACCGAAGAAAAAAATCCAAAATTATACGGACAGAAAAATAATTTAAAATTTTTATTTTTTTTAAAATAAAACGTCAGAGTAATTCCTGCAGTTTCGATGAAACAGAACATTAGTTTAAAATAATATCTCGATTACGACATGCGAAACCTTACTTACGAAGACATAATAAATCCTTTTGAAACTACCTCTCATAAAATCCCTCTTTAATATTTAAAGTACCTTGAATTAGCACTATCCTATCCACCCATCGTTAGTCTATTGCAGAAAAAAAAACCCCAAAAAAAACCCTATGAAAACGACAAACTAAATAAGATAGAAGTAAGCCATCAACGAATGTTTTCTGATAAATAACATAGAATTTGTCCATTCATTGGTTCTAAAAAAATATTGTTATTATACAATAATAGATAGATACTCTATTTTTTCTTCTTTTCTATTCTATTTTAGTCAATATAAGCAAAGAATACAACAACGAGTTTTTCTTAGATTTCATTATAGGAAAACACCCGCGAAACATCCATGGCTGAATGGTTAAAGCACTCAACTCATAATTATTTTGTGAAACGGAGAGCATGAGCACTTCCACGCCGTTGAGTTGTATATTTTTGGATTTATTTTATGTGTGTATCTTTTTGTAATATTTTTTGAATTTTTATAAATTTATATAATTTACCGTAAAAAAATACTCCTGGTTGATAAATTAGACTCCAAGTTTCACAATGGGCAATTAACAAGAAGACTATGCTAATCTTTAGTTTCAGCGACTAAAATAATTTCAAGTCTTCCGTAATAATGTAACCAAATGATGAAATGGAAGTCTACCTGTTATTATATTTTTATAATTTTTTTTTTGAAATTGTTCGCCTGTTAATTTTTTTGGAAAAAATGTCTACCTATTAATTAAATATAAATGATATTGCTTAAAAAAAAAAAATAATCCCTTCGTTTTATTTAAATTACAACGGTTTGACCCGTCACGATAATTTGTGTCTATGTTAAAATAATATGAAATGATAACTTTATCTTGTGAGTGTGTGAGATAAATGAGTGAGGAAGATAAGGAATAGAAATGATGGTGTATGAATTGATGTGATATAAAGTATAAATATTTTGATTTTTATTATGAAAAAAGTTATTAAATATGAAATTATTATAATTTGAAAGAAACATATTTAAAAGTGGTACGATTTAAATGGGAGGGAGAAAGTAAAAGATATTACTCCTTTAGTTCCAGAAAGAATGTAATGGATTGACCTTGAAAGCATGTCGATACAAAATTTAACACGCGTGCAACGACATTCAAATGTAGTTTTTTGGTAAATTTATCGTGAAACATAAATGATTATATAAGTTACATATTTCAACCTAATATATGTTGCGAAACTATCAGAGATGAGATGATTTTATATGATAAAAGGCTTATATTTATATTTATAAAATAATATAAAATATTTATTTTTTTTGTGATAGAAATTGTTTTGGACTAAAATGAGTGGTGCATATTGGTATACCTCACCAAACTGTGGATGTGATATCAACGGTGTAAGCGGAGGATACGAGCGTCATTTGAAGCCTATATATACTTGATTCTATTTATGCGCTGTTTGTCTGCGTAGTAAAGTCTAGACATTATACCTAACGAAATCAAACATTATTAGAACCGACACGACTATTTGACCACATCTTTGCGCATCTCATTTACTGTATTTGTTTATGTCACAGTACATTGCTACTTGTCTTGATGTCCTCTTAATAACTCTCTTTTTTTTAAATTAATTTAAGACTTATGAAATATATATCATTATATAAATATTTATAATAATAAATAAATGATTGACATTAAACAAAACAAATCAAGAAATTAAAATGATGATATTTTTAATCTTAACAATTCATTTTTTATTGTTTAATTCTAACAATTCATTTTTATTAGTCACATTCATATCATCGCATCCTCTTTTTTTCATTAATTTATGTTTGCATAACTTGTTGAGAAATGCAATTTCGGTTGTTTTCAGTATGAATAAGATTGTTCTTATTACTCAAACTCTGACAGTATAACGAAAGATGATCTATTTGAGTACGTTGTTATCACGTGTCGTGATACATGTGCGAGGAAGGGCATCCATCGGTGACTTGCGGAATGACTCTTTGTGGCACGGATGTGAGTGCGAATTGTTTATCATACCAGAAAAGAGTGAATAAGGCAAAAGTAAACAAGGAAAAAAAGACAAATTTTCATGCCAAAATCATTGGCATTTTGGGAAACAGATGAAGATTTGATAGGCATGTTTCTTACGCTAGCTAATTTATCACACCAATTGGAGTCAGAGAATCATCCGCAGTTATGAAGCAAGTCTGTTTTGCACAGAAATGAGATTTCGCATGAACGGGACATAATCTCTTGTAACCCGGCTTCTGCTGGAATATTACAGGCACCGTCGGCTTCTTTATTGAGCAATAACAACTGAAATCCGCCCCAACAATGAACAAAATCGACATCAAGATCTCGAATGACTCCATGCTCACTTCTCGACACTCGATATGTGCAATGAACCATTCCAAAACATTACATGGCTCGACACAACCAGCGAGAGAATGCTGAACAAGAGACTACAACAAGGGCACCCTTCCCATTGCTGAAGTAGAATCACCTACTTATCATGACAACATACAACAACAAGAACAAGGCAGATGCTACTAGTCTATACGTCTAAGCCAAGTTTAACTTGGTCATCTCCATCTATTCATTTAAGTTATAAAAGGGGCACTAAACATGTAGGATTAGGAAAAACGAGGTCAATTTTTTCCAGTGCAGCCTAGTTCTGTGGCGGCGTCATCAAGGAACTGGGTGCTTTTCCCGTCTAAGAGTCTACTTTGAGCTTCCCACGTCAAGCATGAACTAACATTATCTTGCCAGTCGACGATGGCCAATTGCAGGTGTTGAAACGCAGGCCCGTGGATCCCGTTTCTCTTTGCCTGCTTAGAGTCGGATTTTATGGATCCAATCTGCAGTATGAAGCGGAGAACGGAAGTGCTCAGAGCTCGGACATGTGCACTTGGATGAGATAGGCACTGGACCGTAGCTGAAAGACGGCACTGCAAAGGCATATTGATGCTAGAGAATTAGACTTAAAACAGAAGCATTCAGAAATATGAAGCTGACCCATTCACTCATAGCATTCACCCTCCATTCCTTTTCTGTTGTAGAGGAATCTACCGGACAAAAAAGTTAGCCTACTGTAATGGATTATAGGACTGGGATTATGCATCTCAACAGATATGTCAATGCCATTTGGGACATTTAAATGTGGAGCTATCCAGTCATTCACTTCATAACATAAGCTGAAATTGGAGGATAACAAGATTGGAACTCATGACAACTTAGCATATGCCTGATCCAATCCCACGTACATTAAAATTTTTTTATCCACAAGAACTCCAACTCATCGAGAGAAGTCTAAATGCGATTCTACAAGTCTGATATTATGATGACAGATACACTAGTTTTCCTTGTGAACTCCAAATTTCAGAAGAAAATATAACAGCGTTGAATCAGAAAAATAACAGATGTATTGGTAATTTGATATAACTAAGTTTCTGACATCAGTGTGTTCTTACCTTCAAAAGGCTAGAAAGGCCGTCTGCAACTGCTAATCCAGTTTCTCCCCATTTAAGAACTGGTTCAACTGCTCTAGCTGTTGCTTCCAGCAGCTGCACAATTGTCAGATACACAACTTTATCAAGCATCGACATTTTAGCAATAATGACCAAAGCTTCATGCCGGCATAAAGCTGAAGAACAGGGTTAGCGCCAAAGCCAATCAATTATTTTGCCAAGTCGAAGGCCAAGTAAACTAGCGCCAGATATGTCTGTGCAGAACTCTATCTTTCGTTTGTGTGGGTCCGGTTTTTATTATGTGGCTTAGATTAAAGTCATCCACCAAAAGGTCCGTATGAAGCCCTCTAATCCTCAGGTAAGCCTTTTAATTATTGAAATCTTACCTCAAGCTGTGGTAAAGTGCACGCTTCACCATCAACAAGCAAGCCATCTGTGGCACGTAGAAGAAGATCTGAAGCACTGCCAACAATAACCAAAGATTCTGGTGTATCATAATTTCTCATCAACTCCACCATCAATTTCACAATTCGTTGGTTGATCCGCCAACACTTCAAATTTTGGTCGTCATCTTTAGAAATCCAGGGCTGCAGTTCCCTCTCCGCCTGATCAATAGACATTGAAAGAAAAAAAGAAAAAAAAGGAACTATTAGAGCAATAGTATGAACTTTCATACTCCCTCCGTCCCAAATTATTTGTAACGGTTTGATCCCATACGAGTTTATATGTATGTTTAATTTTTATGGAATTTGATGAAGAAAAAATATTTTTTTGCAAAGGGGTTTAATGTAGCCGTTGAGAGAGGAATTAGTAGGATGTTAACGATTTGACACTTTTTTTATTGAAAGTTTTCCGGGAAAAAAAAAACATTGCATATATTTTGAGTCAGAAAAAAAGTGTTACAAATAATATGAGACAAATGGAGTAAAACAAAACATAAACTTTCAAGTTACAATATCATTTCTCGAGAGTTGAACATGAAATGCAACATTAGCCGTTAATCCAGAAAATTAGCACTTCAATTGGGGGAAAAAAACAACTAAATGAAAGCAATACCTGAAGAACAACTGCGGCCGTTGCTTTTGATGGAAAAGCAGACACAACATTGCATAGGGCATCAACAACCTAAACACACGAAGATCATATTTATTTATTTGCAAATTTTCTCAAACCAGAACATGCATGCACATAGGTGATGATGGTACTCACCATAGGACAGACTAGGGAATCCCATTTTAAAGTGGCATACAACAGGATTAATGATGCTCCTCTATCTAGAACACAATTCTAGTCAACCAATACCACCAATCTACCGTGTAAATTTTCGAGCATAGTTAAGTTCACTGTTAGAGCATGAACCCATCCAACTTAGTTGCAAAAGGACATGCACGAAGGTTTGAGATTCTGACATTGTAGAAAAAGAATAAATAAAATCATTAATTCAACTAGTCAATTTTGATGTTGTCAACGGAATCAGAATTACACTGAAACCATGGACGGATTATAGATGAAGTAATTCTTACAGGAATAACAACACATGGTGCTTTCGTTCCATGATATCAAGCTGAGCACAGAGAGAAAATTAATAGCAATAAGTCTACCTGTCTCCACCCTTGTTGTGCAGAAGTACTCTCTGCAATTGGTTGTGTCTCAGGCGCTGCAATTAGCTTTTGCCAAAGAAGTGAAACAACAGAAAAACATAACTCCTGTTTTTCGGCTATGACTGATTTCAAAAAGACTTGTGTGGTGCAACTGAATCCTATATGCCTGTCCTGAATGAGAAAATTGGCCAAATCTGAGGCATCCAATTGGGGGCTTGCGACCCTTTTACCAGGGGTGGTTTCTGCATCCTCACTTGAACAGCATGATGTCCCACGTTTAAGCAAACTCTTTGAGCGAGTAAACTCTTCAGTTGCCAAAGAAGATGAAGATTCAGAAACGTGAGAGAAAGTGCCTACACATTCATTAGGTTTTTTGCCATCCATACTAGTTGTAGGAATCCTCCATGCTGGTGGTTGGGACCAACGAGCTTCCAGTGGTTCTGCCTCATTGACAATGGACGCAACAGCTTTACTATGTAAATCGATGAGGCCATATAGAGAAGAAGCCCTGGCATGGATTTCTTTATCCCATTTACATCGCATCAAGACAGCGAGAGAGTGCATACAAGCCTTCGACCGCCTGAATAGCTCAGAAACATGAGCTGCCACCATAGCTGCAGCAACTATCTCATTTGAAGTGTATCCCCATGATGTTCCAATAGAAGACGGTTTTAACAGAAATAATGCCTCCAGAATCGCCAATATCCTGTGTGCTTGAAAAACAGCCGAGTCCATGCCAATTCGAAGGTCGTGAAAAGATCCATTAAGTTTGACATGATTAACTTTAACCTGCATTATGTTGCCACCGGACCCATTACTTCCTCTTGAAAGCAAAGGAAACAATTGCAGTTCGCACGCTAGAGCACAGACAGCTGCAAGAACATACGAGTCAAATGCTGCTACAGGCCCCTGCTTCTTTGTTTTCTTTGTAGATGAGCCGTTCAGATTTTTCTTCACTGAATTGCTCATCTCATTCATTTGACTATCTTGATTCCGTGATTTCTTGCTCCCAATAAACTGAGCTTCATGACTGACACAAACTGTTAAAACGACAAAGAGTAATCGCGAAGCAAGCTCAATAGAAGTATATGATTCTACAAAGAGCGAGTGGACCATGGTACGAAGCTCAGCCACAGCAAGGTTCTTTGATGCAGATCCCGCCCCAGAATTGTATCTGGGTTTTTGATTTACTTCATCAAAGTTCACAGGGGGGAATGTTCGTTGCAGAATTGCTTCCACCGTTGCCACAAAAATTTCCATGAGACATGCTTCAGATGGGCTTCCCCGAGGAAGATACTCCAGCACTTTAAGGAGAGGTATATACAAGTTCCACGATAGAATTGGGGGCTGAACTGGTGTAGCAACTATGATTTCAGGTAAGTCAACTGCCGAGGAACTTAAAGGAATCAGACCATAAGCAGCTTCCCAAATGGTGCAAATTCTCCATTCCACTTCCGGGCCATGTGCACAGAGCATTGATGCAATTCCTTGAGCAGTTGCTTCAATAGTTGCTTCAGCAGCAGGAACTTCAATCTAGTAATGAGAAGTACGGAAGAAACTTAATTCATTCGCATGACTCTTCGACAATTCTCAACAATCTCTATGAGGAAAACGGAAAAACTTGGTGGGTAGCTTTGCATACGTATTAGCGACCAGTCACTTTCTATTTGCATTCTGTGTGACTGCAGACAGATAATACAAGTAATTTACCTGTATTCTGTAACCTGAAAGCTGACTATCTAAAGCTTCATGTTGCACATCAAATCCTTCAACTTGTCTCAGCGGAGGGAAAAGCAGTGCAGGTTGAGAGAGTATGCGAAAAAGCAAAGCTGCTGCAGCATCTGCTGCAATACCTTCTCTCATCGACATAGCAACCCCAATTGCACGCAAGAAATGAAGATGCATCCAGTTCCTAGGCAGCTACATTAACAAACGAAGGAGTAAGCACATCTTAGTGTAGTTATAGAATGAACATGCCAGCTGATTATCCCCTTTTAGAAAATACTCCAAGTGTTTCAGTAACGTCTATCCAATCCAGCTATCTTTTAAACTAAAGATATACACATTATGCATTACAGATAAACATCAAGATACACCAGGCATAGAAATAGAACTGTCACACCATTAGTCCCCTAGAGATTTTGGATGAAACTATGATTTTTTTGTAGTACCATACACTTCAACATTAGGAAGTTCCTAATACTCTTTAAAGGAATATGAGTTTATTAGCTTCCTTAACTTCCGGTTTCTGTGTGATCATAGTTGAAATTTATGTCCAATACCATTATTGGTTATCCTGAAAGGTTCAAACACAAAAGGGTAGCGCTTTTTCATGATTACAACTGATTCTCAGAAAACGATGGAATATAAGGACAAACACTTACTCTCATGCCAGTTGCATAATCTTCAGCAGCTCGGAGAAGTTCCACCAACTGAACAGCAGCATCAAGAGCATCAGGTGCCCATGACGGGGGTGCTTCAAGAAGCCCAAGAAGTAGCCTTTGGGTCGCACTTGGTGTAGCAATGGCATAATACCTAACCAACAGAGGACCAAGTGTCAAAAGAGGGAAAAAAAAAAACAGTAAATGACAACAGAAATTTAATTAGAAAAGATCTTCCTCATGAAACTATGATTATAACCACCTATTTACCTATGAAAGAGGCGGGCATAGGGTTCAAGCGCAGGCAGACCAGCAATTAGATGCTCGTCGAAAGCGGTTGTAGGAGGAGGAAGAAGAAGAGCAGGAACTGATACTGCAGTTAAAGTTGCTGTCTCGTAACGGGAAACTTCTTCATCACAAACACTCAATATCACACCAGCACCATTTGCAACAGCCCAGCGCGGAGTTGAAGGCACGAGCTGTGGATGCTTCCCTGATCCTCGTGAAGAAGCTGAAAATACAAAATTCCCAATCATGTCACTCATTAAACCAGAAAAACAAGTTCGGAAACCAAGAACTAAAGTAACGTGCGAGGAATCAACACTGTCAAAGGCTGAAACTTGTGGTAAAAGACCTTTTGTTATCATGTTCATAATTCAAAAGCTCAATCTCCAAGTCATGTATCATACTTCTTGCTTTAAAAGGAAATCCCTTGCCAAACAAATAGCTTGCAAACCTAGTAGACCTTTTAAACTAGCAATTTCTGATGGGCTCTCCACCACAAAGCATCTTGACACACAATGGATTTGAACTCCCGAACTCATGCACATTGATCTTGTTGGTCCGAACCGCTTGTCATGTGGGATGGAGGTGACCCCCGTCAAGTATCATACTAGCCAAAATTTAGTTCCGGAATACCTATGGTGTACTTTAGGCTATTATCATGATTATTGTTCTCATCTAGCTTAGGTTGACCGACCAGATTATCCCTAGTTAAACTTATTTTCTAACGGTAATGGTTTCTTATCTTGTTTTCTTATACTCCTATGCGATGAGTCGAGCCTTCATAATTGTCGTCGCATCTTATCTCAATCTTATGTCTTTTTAAAGTAAAGAGCTCATCTTATAAGGAAAAACTAGAGAACTACTAGATCCTTCCATAACCACATTTCTAAATCAACCTCAATGTCATTTCATGACTTAGCAAACCAAATGTATAAATCCGTTTGACTCTAGCAGTTGCGCTCCTTCCTTGGGGCCAGTAATATCTAGTAGAAAAGGGAAAGGAATTAAGACTTCATTCTACAAGTAAATATAATGTTCCAAAGCAAGCCGGCTGATGATGGCAAATTTGATAATGGAAATGCAATGCAGTTTCATTAAAGCCGAATTATTCTGAATGTTAATGGATAGAGATTCAAAATCCTTATCAATACCCTAACCACAACCCCTCATGCAAATGAGCCGGAATAAGGTGCCATACCAACAGTAGGCGGCTTAAGCTCTCCTGAAGAATATCTTCCCATAACACCACCACACCTGCAATGAATGTATACAATGCTGTAGCTTCCATACAAGATGCAAATATATCTACTGAAGTAAAATTGTTAAGCTTCGATCGTTGTTCCTGCCTCACTATTTTCTAGCATTCATCAGTCTGGAATATGATCTTCCAATGTACTTACCACCTAAAATAATCGCTCTTGATGCCAAGTGGAGCAGCAAGCAATATATCGGTGACCCAGGGGGACAATGGACGTAAAGGTTTTCTTTCATTCTGTGGAGAGGGCAACTTGAGTACTTCTCCATCTGCAGAAGTGCTTGCAGTGGCATGATCTCCACCGGCACGTCTATTTCCTTCGATGTGTTTCTGCGCAACCTTATAAATTGGCCTATTGTAATGAGTCAGGATTCGTAGAATCTCCCCACAAGCCAAGGCCCACTGCTCGGAATAATCATTCTGCACACCGAAAGAGACTTCAGTTAGCAACGTGTTTAAGAGGACCATTACAAGAGCTTACAATTACATTATAGACCCACACAAAAGGAATGATTTCGTGCATCTGTGAAACATAAGTGGGGTTGCAAGACGAGCAACAACATGAATGCATAAGGGGCATACCTCATCAGTGGGAGAGAACAAGGATATGAAGGACGCAAACGGAGGCTTAGCCTTATCATATACCAGCGTACCATCAATCAGTAAAGAAATAATTGGATGAACTACAGCATGCCCATGCTCTGGATGGTGAAGCACAAACGTCGCTGGAGGTTATTGAAAACAATGACAAGTTAGCCATACTTCAATCGAATTAGCTTATCAAATACTTAAGATGAGTTTCATCAGCAAGGTAAAAAAAAAAGTACCTAAAACATCATCAAAAAGTCGATGCTCATCAGACGGATAATGGTTTTGGATTAGCTGTTCAATACACAGAACGCCATGAGAAAAATCAAGAAACTAAATTAGTTGCAGTAGCTTCTAATTTTGACTTGCAGAAAATAGATTTTCGCAATCTAGCATCAACAAGTTAAGGGACAAATATTTACAACAGTACCTCAGCGATATCTTCCGCGAAATGTTCAGATGTGAACTGTCCAAAATACTCTACATAAGCGGTAAGTTGCACCTGTTGGAAAGAAGTCATAGGCAGAATGAATATGAAGTGAAGAATTTACATACAAAAGCCACACTAAGAGGAGAAAACGGCTGAAAGAAGAAGCGCAAGCTCGAGAGAGTGAGTGAGTGAGTCAAACCTTCCTCTGCACCAGATCCTGAGAAGCAGGCCAGAACAAGGACGAAGACTGCAGCCCATCTATCCACCTCTCAGATGCACGTTCCATACTAAACTCGCATACACGATATCTTCCAGAACAAAGTATCAACAGATCACGGTCATCGTCACAGCACAGCTACTGAAAAAAGAGGCGCTGAGTTTATTCCTCCCAGCACCACCGGCACCACCAATCAAGTATTAGAATCTCATAATTCAACATTCCCAAGCAATCGTATCCACCTCTCGAACTACTCTACTCACAAATAAACGTCAAATCAACATCCATTCACAAATTAATCACACAAACACAATCCAAACAACACACCAATCCGTCAGATCTCGAATCCTCTTGATCAAACAGAATACGCTGCTCAAAGCAAAACATCCTGAATCTCAATCGATCACATGAAATATCACACACATAACATCGCAACCACCGTTAATAACACAATATCCATCATTATTATGACATTACTCCAATCCAATATCCGGATTCGACATCGATTCCCTCAAAATCAGCATACAACAACAACAACAACAAAGAGAGACCAAAGAGACTGTGTTTCCTGATCCATCAGCAGCCAGAAAAGGAAACCAAACCTTCACAAAAACACTGCGAATCAGCAATGGAATTGTGAGCTTACCAGGACTGATCACGAGATGAGGTGCAAGTGATGGTGAGGGATCGTTTATTGAGTGAGATTCGAATCGAATCGAGTAGTTTTGAGGATGCGATTTGGGGGAGTCGAGTGGATGGAGAGAGGAGAGAGGAGAGAGGGGATCTTTAACGGGGCTGTGAGGGTATCGTGGGAGTTTGCCGACGTGGCGATGATATTTTCCTCTCTCTCTCGGCTTGTGATGTTGTGAGGAGTGGGCCACTTGTCCGTCGTTATCATTGATTGAGCGCACTTGTTGTTTTGATTTGTTTTAGTTTGAGTGACCGAAAGGGCCGGCGTATAACGCACTGCTAATTATTGAAAAACAACAGACCCGATGATCAGAGTGGAATTTGATCAATTTAAGTAAGTTTAATGAATAGGCTGGAGATACAGTTGAAAAAAACTTCAGGGTGTTTAAGTGGAGTCCTACACAAATAGTAGTAACATTATCTTCGTACTAATTAATCTTTTGGATCTTTACTACTTTCATTCCCTGGTATTGCCTTGACCATTGTTTGACAACTTGATGTTTAAAAGATAATTAAAGAGGTCAATGAAGGTGGGAAATGTCATTTGTTACAGAATCTCAAAATGAGAGCGGATCACGTTTGAGGTTACACCATGTCTATATAGTTATATTGATCTAACCAATATTCAATATACTTCTTCGTTTCAAATTAATTGAAATTTTTTTTTATTAATTTTTAAATAAATGAAACTTTTTCATTTTTGATAATTTTTTAATATAAAAAAATATCAAATCAATCTGATCTGATATAATATATTAAATAATTCCTCCCACAATTAGTATAATAAATCTCACTATCACAAAAAGATATTAATTTTTCATAAAAATCTATACAAATACAACATTGATATAAATTTTTTAATGTAGAAACAAAATTGTTTCGATTAATTCAAAATAAAAAGAATAGTTCGTTCACAATGGCGGGCCAATGGCCCCTTGCTCCAAGTCAAAAAGAGTGATCACTTGAGCAACTTGTGATATTTTAATTTATAAATGTCAAGTCCGGATCTGAAATTTTTATCGAACAGGAGCAACGTATTCATGTTGCCTTCCAGGACAAAGCTTCATTTAGACTTCTTATTATAAAGTCCTTTGTCCTTTTTTTTAATGTCCGTAAATTAATAACGGATCAGATAACTCAATTCCATAGATCTTGATTGGAAGAAGGATCCTTTGTTAATGAAAACCCACAATAGGAGAATCCAATAGACCACGAAAATCAAAATCCAAAAGCTTTGTTTTCAAAAAGTTTGATGCTGGTTTTTGCACCATTAGATTGGGATACAACAACCTTGTCATAAGGAAAAAAAAAAAAAAACAGTAAAGGATCTGACTCCTGCTCTGATTGAAGCTCGGATGCCCACAGTTTCCTAGTTGTACAGCTTCTCTCGTCCCAAACCAGGATACAACAAGCTCCATCCTGGATATATCATCCCCGAGTTCAATCGAGTATTCTCTTTACGCGTCACATGAAAAGCAAAGAAATAAGAGTGCAAAACTACAAGAAGAAAATTGTACCGATATTATCCAATAAAAAGTATTTTTCATATAACTAATATTATCTCTATCTTATTATTTTTGCATACTTTTTTTATATTGAATTGTCCTAAATTATTTTATAATATTTTTATATTTAAAAAATTTAATACGGTTATGAATAAAAGAAAATGAAGAAATAAATATTATATAATTGAAAATTATAATTAATAAAAAAAGAAGAAGATAATTAAGTATGTAAAGCAAAATGTTATAAAACATTTCATTATATGGGACATGTTTTTCATGACATCCTTCCAACAACAACATGTGTCTCTTGTCATATTAGTTCATACCTAATCTTTACAAGACAGCTACTGACCATATGGCAAAATATCCCAACACCAACACCATATCTTAAACAAGTGAACAACAAACATGATAAAAAAGACTTTTAGACTTTCAGTCTTCCATATGCAACTTGTATGATGAGTCTCACTAGGCCTTCGAGCCTTTGAACATAAACCAACACCTCATATCCTCATAACACATAACCCCCTTGGCAACATCTCATCCACACGCCCCAAAAACACAAACCTCTCTGGCAGCTTTCACTTCACATCTTCTTTTCTTCTTCTTCTTCTTCACCTTCATCGTCTCCATTATCCAACTCCCTCCACACACTCATCACAACCATGTCAATGGCGGCAGCGGCTGCTCCATATCCAACTTTCCTTCGCTTCACAATCCGCTGTTCCCAATCCGACGGCCCACTCCGCAGACCCATGGCTCCACCTCTTCGTCCCCCAACACCACCCCTCCGCCCCCCAACAGCACCACCACCATCAACAATCAATCCTGTTCCTCCAACGCCACCGACGCTGACGGCAGCGCCTTCGCCTCCGATATCGAAGGCGCCGCCCACGTTGACGGCGGTGAAGACGTTGGTGGAGGAGACGGGGGGTGTGGTGACGCTGGAGTTCCAGAGACTGAAGGCCAAGGAACTGCAGGAGTATTTCAGGCAGAGGAAGGCGGATGAGGCCGAGGCGCAGGGGCCGGTTTTCGGGTTCTTGGGGAAGAACGAGATTGCCAATGGGAGGTATGCGATGACGGGGTTTTGGAATTGTGTTGTGTTTTGATGTGTGATTGTTGGTTGGGTTTGTTTTGAAGTAGATAATAAGTTTGATACTGATAGGTTATATGTTACTCGGCCTTGTAGGTGTCAGTTAGATTTTTGGTAGAACTGGTTCACACGGGTTTGTATCAGCAATTTAAGGAAAAATATGGGTGAATTCCACTAATGGGAACAAGGCAACAACAACCCAGAGTATGCTGTCTTGTTATCCCATCTCGTTTAGGATATGGGGAGGGCAATTAACCTTATGGGATCACCAAATTCACTGAATAGAAGTCATGTCTTGATTTCTGTTATTGAGTAACAATAAACTTAAGCGCATTTGTCTGTGGCGAAATGATTCTTAGCGTGATGTTTTGGAGGAGTGGGGCTATGTTCTGGTGACGAGGTCTATTACTTGTAATGAATTGAGGCAAGTCGGAATGCGATGACATGTGAGCTATGGCTTGATGAGTTTGCAGTTCGCTAGTGCATGGAGCATTTAGAATGTCGAATGGCATTAGCATAGAGGAAGCAAAGGGATTGATCTTTCTCCGTAAATTACAGGAGTAGTATTTTCAAGACACATCCTTCTTAATGTGATCGCTTTAAACCCTTTAAGCCAGCACTTATAAGCATTGAACTTGGGGATTCGATAGAGAAGCTTCCATGTTTCTCAGTTCACGAGGGAGGATATTCCCAATTTGCGAACTTCACAACTAAAGAAATAACCTAACTAGCCCTTCAAGAAAGGAAGAAACGGAGAGTATTTGTTGTAGTTAACAACTTCCTGTCAAGATCATTTCCCATTGATTTCCCATTGATCTGTATGAAGTTTAGTTGATTATGCTCTAATCTGCTCTTTGGCATAAACAGATGGGCAATGTTCGGGTTTGCGGTGGGGTTGCTGACAGAATACGCGACTGGATCAGACTTTGTAGATCAAGTGAAGATCCTTCTCTCAAACTTTGGCATAGTAGATTTGGATTAGGGTGCAATTTACTTGAGGTTTATGTTTGTTAATTCTGTAATTCTTGTCGTGACTAACCTCAAAGTCCCTTGCTTCCATACCATATATGAGTGATCTGTGTATATCAAATGTTCTGTTTAACAGTCATTTATGCATTTGTTTCATTGCATGTGATTTATTACCCAAATTTACCATTCATACCACATTACTAGATAACAGCTGAAAATTATCGAGACAAGCAGCAATAGAGCGTTATTGAGGGCAAGAAGGGTAGGGGTTTGCAGACATAACAAGAGAAAACATAAGAAAACAATCTCAATATCTTGCCAGAACTCCTTCAAGCAGCTTCCCCTCGGTTTCAGGAAGAGCAACCTTTGGTACAGCAAGGGATCGGATAACGAAGTGCAATATTTCTAAGCCTACCTAAAATGTGCCTTTCTAGTAGAAATCAGAGTTTCGCAAATCAAGTTACATTGTGATTAACATTAAAAGAAGCCAAGACGCGACGACATGATTTAATATTAGAAAGGAACAACCTGTGGCCAACAAATCGAGGGATGTCGTTTCGGTTCTTCACAAAGTGAGGTGAAACATGAAGAGACCTTAGGTTCGCTTGCCACGAGCCTGATCTGAGTTTTCCCCAATGCATCTGACCAAGAACCCAAATGATAGTCCTTAGATCAAGATGTTGGTGATGAAGAGAAGGCCAAACCATTCACCTACACACCGCCATTCTCTTTCTCTTCTGATTTCTTAGCACACCGGACAGGGCTCCCAGCAAGCGGCACACTACTGTCTTTACTGACATGAGATCCCTCTTGCTGATCAGCATTCCTGTCCCGAAGCAGTTTGCTGTTTGAAGCAGCTGCTCGCATCGCTCTTGCAAGCTTTGTCGGGATATCAGCTCCTGCCGCTTCTGCCTCTGGCTTCGGAGCTTCAGGATTCTCGGGCAGCATGGTTGGTTGAGTTGTGGTAACAAGCTGAATAGTTGATTTTCGCCAATTCTTCCTTCTGGGTCGTGGAGCATCTGGTTTCGTCTGTAAAGTGTCAAATTAGTCATTAGTTAAAAAATCATTGTTCACCATCCCTGCTACGTTCGTTGGTTGTGGTAAGTGGCAGAGTAGAAAAAGTTCAGTTCCTACATAGAGTATTTTTCATTGTTCATGGACCCTGCTGTTGTTGCTGTTAGATGTTTGTTTTATTTTTTTTAAAAAAATTATATTAAAAAAATTCGAAAAAATAATTAAAAATCTAAGAAAATATCAACCCTAAAAAAATTTAATAAAAATAACCCCATAAAAAATTATACCCATAAAAAACCCAATGAAAAAACAAAAACAACCATTAAATCACGAAACAAACATGAATTGTGGGATCGAAAATCCAACAACTCAGATCTTGTGTTGTTGGCAGTCCAACTGCATGGGATCCCAATCCCTCTTTTCCCCAATATAGAGGTTAACAGAGCACAGCTGGCTAGATATCTATGTTGCTCAGTTTAAGTGATCCTCCTAGCTTCAAAATTATTGGGTATGACTGGGTTTTCTTGCTATTGGGTGTTATCGAATTTCCAAACTGTTGGGAGTGAACAGGTTTCCGGATTATCGGCTGTGACTAGGATGTGACCAAGTTTTCATACGATACAAACTGGTTTCAAGACTATCAGGTGTATCAAGGTTGCTCTTAGAAAAGAAAACAACATAGAGAAAAGAAAAGAAACTCTTTTCTTGTAGGGAAGAAAGGATTCGAGTAAAGCAGTATCGACTATTGATTTAAGTAAAGCAGTAAATGATTAGGAAAGAATTTGGAAATGAACCTTACCGCAGTGTTTCCAATATCAGCCAAGGGCTTCCTATTGCCCTTATTTTCTGCATTGTGTGGAGCGGGCATTTCTGCGAGAACACTTTGCAGCAAGCTCGCTCCTTGAGAGGCAAGAATGCAACTCTGCTCCATATCTTGAGCAGCACTGATCTCCCTTGCCAGAGAACCAGGATCCCTAATCTCATTGGGCATCTTCATACTATCTTCTCCTCTATTCTTGCACTTGGTGGAGTGGCAACCACACGAATCACTGCAGTGGCCAATTGAAGCTCGACACTCACACTTGTTTGTCTTGCACAATGAAGACTTTGAGCATGAGCAGCATGAGTTCAAACCAGGATTTCCGGTCTGAACATTGCGTGCATCTCTATTCAGAATTCCACCTTCGGCATCTGATGAAACCAACTCGGAAGCAAAACGGTGTCTCTTGGGATTTCTTCTCCTGACCTTGCAAGCAGACTGAACCCACTCATGGTCTTCATCATCTGATTGAGAATGCTCAGAATCGGATGTGTCCATATCCTCAATTATGTTAACACTCTGGGTGCCGAAGTTGAAGAATCCAGAGGTCCTTGGCCCCTAAGAAACCAAAGCACATAAATAATAAAAGAAGAGCTCAGAGAATTTATTTGGGACATAATCAAGACTACGTACCTGCCGCAAATCATATGCGCGACCTTCACCACTGGTCGCATTCTTTCCAGAATCTCTTTTCGCACTCATTTGCTGGAAAGACATTAATACATAACAAAAGCAACAATTAGTCACAAGACGTGGTTAATCATAAGCAACTATAACTGTGGAAATTGTAGGCAACTATTAGATTCACAACTTTTTTTTTTTGGGTAGAATACTTGTTTGTATAAACAATGCATAGATGGTTAACAACAAATATGATGGTTTAACCGGTTGTAATTGATGAATCAACTCCGACTTCTGTAATTCTAGTTGTTTGATGTGTCCGCTGAGCTTTACTATCTTTTCTTTCAACTCGCTGTTCTCTGAATCTTTCTCACGGCAGTCCACCTCCCTATCATGCAGCATGCACCTAGGAAAGAGACAAATATAATGAGCATCCGAAATATATGTCAAGAAAAATCGTCCAGTGAATCATATTCCTTAGTTCTGAAATCTTCTGAATCAGGAAATGTTGGACTATTATAAATAATATTGTGTTCTTCAGAACCAATCAACTTAGGGTCGATTGAAGTTTTCACTAATTTCAAGAAACCTCCAGGACAAGAAAAAAGGCAGGTACCTGGACGTCGAAACAAGAATGAATAAATAATTCATCAAATTCTTTGCTTCAGCCAACGAGCGGGTCTGATTCCATCTTCCTCGCCCGCTGAAAACTCGCTCATGCTCCTCTGCCTCGGAGAGTTGTGATGCCATCGATACCAAAGTTCCAGAAGATGTGGACAGCATGTTCTCAAGTGCATATATTCTGGAATTTCGTGCACTAGGTGACAAAATAGGTGAAGCAGTGTCTGTACTTAAGCTGCAATACAATTGCAAAACAGGTGTTCAGCATTTTAGGTTATACCAGAATGATGATTGGAAAGAGGAAAAAGGAAACATATATCTACCTTAAGTGATTTTGTTTTAGCAGGCGTGCTTCTTCCTTCAGCTTAGCTAGTTCTTGAGCCATCTTAGCTCTCCTGGAGACAAGAAGTTCGGAAACATGCAAGTGCAAATTTAAAATAAAAAAAAGAAGACAAATTGGATGATGAAGTTTCCATGGACATTCAAAGATACTTTTAAAGACACGACTCACACGAGCATATAATTTCTTGCCTATGGCAAGTTACAAAAGGCCAGCAACGTCCCTTCATGACAATTTCATACTGCACGATATGGGACTAGGATATCTTGCAACTTAAGTCATCAACTTGCAGAAGGATGAGAATGCAGCTCATGGTTAATCTCTTAAGGGGTAGGAAAGAACGAAGAATAGTTGCTTTCAGTTGGACATCAAACTATGTTTAGATAGCTAATCCAAAAAAATAGGCAATTGACTAATTGCCTATGTATAATGAAAAGTAGCATGCATCTTCCAAGGAAAAGAATTAATTTCAGAGTTCATAGTAACTCGATTAGCTTATTCAAACTTTTACTCACACTTCCATTTGACGTTCGTATTCTGAACGCACTTCATGCACTCTTACAGTGACCTCAAGTTCACGATCAATTGCTTGCATCAGTGCCTTCACCACATAAAACAATGCTTTAGAAGCAAGCAACAAAAATAATTACTTGCAAAAAAAAAAAAAAAAAAACAAGATAGAGATTTTTTGGTTTCCAGCTCAAAATACCTGAATTCCTGGACCGTTGCTACCTGTCAAAGTAATAAGAGTTATGCTAGAAGCTTGGTGCACCAGAACCAGAAACAAAGTAATCTTTCCACATCTATATATTGCATTTATTACCAGAAGCATCACGTGATGTTCGTCGAGACTCCAAAACCTCTTTTAACCGCTTAGTTGCCAAGGCAGCCTCCTCCGTCTTTCGCTGTAAAACCTGAGACGAAGAAACAGGGTGTAGGGAACTTTCCTGCAAAACCATAAAAGAAACCAGCGAGGGTTTCTTACCATCTTTTGTCTGTGGTTTAGAGCTTGGAGCTTATGCATCTCATATTCGTTTCTCCTCCCTTCTTTCTTCAGCTGATCAACAGTATACATCTTAGTAAAATGCTCCTTCAAATAGCTTGGAGCATGACACACCACTCTACTTTTATAGTAATATGCAAGAAAACGAAACCAAAGAAAAAGGCTAAACTAAAATGATCATACAGCTGTAGGTAAACTATAATGGAAAATCGTCAAACTTCAACCAATTTCAAATCAATTCAATTTTCCAAACCATATAAAATAATAATGCTACCTTTCAGGTGAAGAAAAGGCAACATCAGAGCTACTTACACATGGATCAAATCATCTCATTGTCTGGCTGAGTATCATGATGTTATTAATTGTAACAGTTTCATTGCCTAAATCCCTAGTAGCCAGCTATGAAGTTTAAACGACACCTTCAATAGCATGCTATGATAATAGCATGATCATCAAGATGTAAATTCATTGGTTTCAGTGAACACTTATTTTATCTGTGTACCAATTATAGCTTAAAATACTAAACAAGAAAGCTACATTAAAGACCAAGTTTCACGATATACCATACTCAAATTTAATGCTACAAAGAAGACTACAGAAATGTGGTGGAAGAGCGCCAGTCGTGAATGACACACATCAGCATCAGCAATCTTTTTTCCCTTTTTGGCATTTAAATGGAATACCTGCAGCACTTCCTTCTCCCTTGAAGCTTTCCACAATCTGAATTGCTCAGACTCTTGCTTCATCTTGTTTTGTAGTTGAACCTTCAAGGCACAAATAATATCTGTTCTAAACAATTCTAATATGCTACCAGTTGAAAACACCAGATATTCAGAAATGAAAACAATGTCCATCATAAGTAGCCACCTTTTGACTCTTTATGCGTTGAATTTCATTCTGTAACCTTTTAGCAGCCTCATCGCTCTTCTGTTTTTGTCTTAAAAGCTGAGCCTGTGCCTCTTGCTTCTTCTTCAACTCTGAAACCTGCAATACTACAAACTGCTTAATGTGTGCATCAAGATATAACTCCAGTAGGGATCAAGAACAAGAGTGACCTGTGTCTCAAGGACAGTTAATTTCTGAAGGTATTCTTCCTTCAGTCTTTGAGCTCCATCATCCGAGTTAGAAGAGATACTTGAAAGATTATACCTCAGCTCTTCAATTTCTTTCTGTCAATTCAAAATGGTTGAGATAATGTTCCTATCGACCATCAAGGAGATTAGCATATTATGTACATATACCCACCAGCAATGCTTTTTTCTCTTGCTCAAGGTCCAACACTTTCTTTTCATAATGCTGCTTAACAACAGAGGTATCAGCACCGGTGAACCTCTTCATCTCAGCCTGTCCAGGAACAGAAAAAACACCATCAGCAAACAATAAAGTAACTCCAACAATATTAGAAATTACTAATTGATTTAATAGTCTACTGTTGAGTACTAAAGGAAGATTTCAAAAGTTTCTAGTGAGCTTTGCTATTTCAAAAGCTGTGTTACGCTAGATTTTTATATGATCTTATTACGAAAAGGAGGGGAAAAAAGTGTCACATTAATATGTCATCATCTCTTGAGAAGCAAGTAGGAATGAGTCAACTACTGATCAAGATATCCCAGGTTAGAAACAATAAAACTAATTTGTTGAACTAGAATAAGTTGAAATAGAACACACATATATACCATTATCAGGAACTTGATGATAATGATACAAACCTATGCAATAAAAAATAAGGGCACTGGCTCTTTTCAAGCATTTAGGATAGATTGTGAATGGCCAACATAAAAACATGAAAGTGGAAACATGAATGAGGTTGCAAAAGCTCACAATATAAATTGCATAAAAACGTGAGATGCTAATTCCGCATACAATCTCCTATCAACTTGAGGAAACATTCAACAACAAAGCCCTTTACATCCTGATTATCAAATCATACGCACTAGGGAAGTTCTCAAGACCAGCTTACCTCCTTTTGCTCTAGCTTTCTGTCCAACTCCTTGAGTTCTTTATCCAATTGTTCTTGCATAGAGCAATGTTCTAGCTCCTTTTCATTATCTTCATCCCCTATAAAATAAGGATCAACAATGAAACCTTTGAACGGATATACCAGCCTATCGCCAAGAGAAATAGCTTTTAGAAAGTTTCAGATCCCTGCACAGCCAAAGGAAAAAAAAAGAGAAAAAAAATAAAGGCTAACAAATAATTAAGCTCACCGGCTACCTCCACTATTGATGCACCAGATATTGATGGGAGGGATTCATCATCGATGTCAAGACCATCCACAAAATCAGTGCATTTCATGCTCACCGCATTTTTCAATGGAAGGCTGTTCGAATTTTGTATGCGAACCAGTTCACCCTCCAATTCTTGTATTCTTGAAACGTAACTTTTCATCAAATCAAGATCCTGTAATTTGGAAATTTTAAAATGCATGACAAGCATCAAATCATACATCAAGTATTTCCTGAATCAGTTCTCTTGTTTCTTCATTGGGGTATGAATTCAATCAGTTGAAAGAGGATTTAAGGCTCCATACCTGATCTTCGACTTCTTCTATCTCATCCCAAGATTCACCATTTCGAGCAGCTTCGATTTTCATGATCAGTTTATCCTTTTCGATCTGAACAATAAAACAGTTATCAGGTTAATCATCAAGTGGAGCAGCAAATTGAAAAGAGTGATTAATCCTCCCAAAATAGGGAAGACTTTTATACTTCGATGACACACCTGAGCATCTATAGCACGTTGTGATATGTGTTCACAAGTAGCTTTTTGCTCCTGAAGTTCACGTCGCAACTCAGAATTGCTTGCTTCAAGCAAAGCAATCTTCTGCTTCAAGATCTGCAAGAGGAAAACTAGTATTTGACATCGAAGGAGCAAAAAAGCAATCACGGGACATTACTTTATGATCATCATACCTGAAGTTCCTCGAAGGGCATGCTTGAGTCACCACGGTAAGCTAGAAGCTCAGCCTGAAGTTGTTCAATCTGGTTTCTCATTCTTTGCATCTGAGCTGCCAGTGGATCACGATTAACCTAAACAAAGAAACCGTGGTTAAAAAAATTTCTTACCACCAGTGGACAAAGACAGCCAATTGAAACTTACAATTGCTTTGTTTTGAATGTTACGAGCTCGATTGGCATACTTCAAGGTGTTTAAGGTTTCCTCAGCATTGGTGTCTGCAGGACTTACACAAGCTGCGTCCCAAAGAAAGGAAGACAGGACATGCAAATAATAAGAAATTTCATCAATCTTTTGGAAATCTCATCTCTCCATGGTTACATTGACAAAAAGCCAACGTACCGATCATAACCGTTTTGCTGTTTCCACCCAAAGAATCCTGGACAGCCATACAAAAAGCTGTATTATTAGGTGCAATAATCTTGTAAGAGTCACAATATCAAAACAACGATGATTATCACACTCTACATGTTGAAGCAAACATCGTGGTCGTTAGGAATATACAAGAGCGATTCCCAAGGGGTAGCAGATCTGTACTAGAAATTGGATTGGTAAAAATTGCTTTTTTTTGCATTAATATGACAAAAGTGTGGAATAAACCAAAAGCGGGGAAAAGATTGCAAGGAAATGTAACCTGCAATAGACGTGTCAGCTTGCTATCCCTATATGGAACATGCCCTCCCTCTTTCCTTTTCTTTTCATCTCCCAATGCACTGATCACATTGCCAAGAGCCAATAATCCCTTGTTGATATGAATACCTAAGCTCAAAAAGATGGACGATTAAGCACAGCTGCACGAAGCAAAAGAAACAACCATGAAAGGGCAAAGAATCCAGCGATGACATTCCGAAAAAGCCTGGTCGTTTCGATTAAGTTGTATGACAATGAGGGGTATACAGACAAATTTTGTCATGTGGTCTAGTGATAGCCGTTTGTATCAGTATTAAACAGACGCTACAAAAGTAATAGCGCACCCACCTTCTTGGAAACGCAATCCATCTGCACCAGTACGTTTTGCTCTTTCAGAGCCAGCAAGGTCAACTAAATGAAGTTTAGAACTAAATATATCACCACAAGAATCATCGATCCCTGATGCACTTCGAGCATTCTTCTTTTGCTCCATTGATATGGTAAAGATGGCATGTGATCGACTGACATAAAATGAAAATTCATGTCTCAGTAAGTCGTTCTGTTGAAGGGGAAGAGTCAGTGGAACCTCAGCAAAAGCCATGAAGCTAAAAGGAGCAATGCCGACAAAGGGGATAAAACTTTTCAGGAAATTTCAAAATATATAGATTGTTGAAGTAACTGCTTTTCCGAAAAATACGAACATCATCTGGTGTCTGCACTCGAACAACCTAAGTTTATCTTCAGAAGTTGTGTACTGTACTTCTCTTACCTTTTTTTTTTTGTGGGTTGGGGGGGGGGGGGAT
>LIEC01006029.1:0-40816 GCA_001925005.1 Drosera capensis
ATTATCTAGAAGGTGTTCGAAATCCATTGCCCCCTTCACTTCACAACTTTTATGCTTTGATTGAGACTACTGGCAGTGATGAATCATACGACAAGTACTTCTCTTGCTTTTATTTCTGGCTTTTTATGTCTGTTCTATCCCCTTATCTCTTAATGCTCTTGCCCGAGTCATGAAGTTTGCTCAAATTATCTCTGTGTGGCTCTTGATCGTGTTAGTTCTTCTGCAATTTCTTTTTTCTTGCTTGAGGTGCAGAATTGAACGGCATACTCACGTTTTAGTACTGGTTTGCTCAGCAGAGCTTTATTTATTTTTTGTTTTATTTATTTATTCCTAGATCATGAAACAAACTCTTTATGTTTGGTCATCTTAACCTTTGAGCGATGCAATAATCAGTTAGCTGACATGATTGTGGGTGTTTAGTTATCTGAAACAACCTATGCTATTTTTCCAGAGAGAAGCTTCAGGCTTTCTTGTTGGCCTCCATGGAAAATGGGCTGATATCCGATGCTGTCATTGCTCAGGACATCAACCAGGCATCTTCCTTTTGGCGCATCCGTGAGGTTGTATAACATTGCTGCTTATGTATGTGTGTCGTTGCTAACCTTGCACTGCACTACTATTTAGACTGCATGTCGTACTTTTGTGATCCTTTTGGATCTTCATTTCCATCCTTTAAATTCATGACTTGCATGACTTCACAACTTTTATTCTATCAGCACGCACTTGCAAATAAGAAAATAGGATCATTTATCTCTTACAGACTAGTCACTGTGTTTCTCCGATACAACACTTATACGTCTGCCATTTACTGATGGAAGCTGCTTAATATGTTTCCAAAGATGCATAATTAAGGAAGTAGTTTATCTTAAATGGCTATGCCATTATCATATTCATTCTGGCGAGACACATTGCTATGCAGGGCGTGCCAGAAGCATTGATGAGGGCAGGTGCAGTATACAAGTATGATCTGTCGTTGCCTTTGGAGAGGATGTATGATCTTGTTGAACAAATGAGGATGCGACTCGGTAATTCTTTTGTGCGGCTCCTTTACTTCCATTGTCAATCTCTCTGTTCAAACTGGTTGTTCTAAGCTGCAGCTAGTCATTACCAGAATGCTATATCTGACATGAAACTTCCAGCAAAGTTTCATCGTCCATATTCTGACTGTCGATTTGTACTCCACATCTTCAGGCGATTCCGCCAAAGTAGTTGGATATGGTCATATGGGGGATGGAAATTTGCATCTTAACATATCAGCCTCTCAGTACGATGATGCTGTATGCTCCTAACTTCTCTGTGCTTATCCACGGGCATCATATTCCTCCACTCCAACACTTGTTTCCTGGATTTTAGATATTAGCAAAGATCGAACCCTTTGTATATGAATGGACTTCGATGCACCGTGGAAGTATCAGTGCGGAGCATGGTCTTGGCCTCATGAAAGCTAATGAGATCCACTACAGCAAATCAACGGAGGCGGTGAGTAGTTCTTGGCTGCTTGCGTTGCCAGTAAAAATCCTGCTACTCTTCTGCTTCAAAATTTTGATTTATATGAAAGAGGGAAAATTAGTAGAGGGTGATCTACGAAAGTAAGCGTATGCCAAGGTTCTAAGAACCAACATGAACAGATTGTTGGCCGCTGGTATGGAAATATGATGACGAGAATCTATGCTTCACACGTTATACAAATTCTTATTCTGATCTTCTCGCTTGTTTTTTTCAGGTTCAACTAATGGTTTCCATCAAGAAGCTATTGGACATCAATGGAATACTCAACCCCTATAAAGTTCTTCCGCATAACATCGACTACAATGCCTGAGGTAAGATCAGAACAGCAGTCTATCTCAGCGCCCTGTTGTACCATAGGAATAAGAAGACCTGTTGTCACTAAGATGGAACCGGTCCTTGTGAACTGCGATGTCATCCCAATGTAATAATGTTAGAACTCTGCTGCAAGAACTTATACTGAAGTGAAAGAGAGATACAGATTCTGGTACTCTGAACAGTGACCTGCTCTATAAGTACCCCTCTTGACACTTGTATCAAAGAAAAATGTAAATATTGCGCCTCATTTGCCCCGAAAGCTGGTAGTTATTCGAAGAAGAGTTGAACCACCCAATGCAAACAAAATAGCATTACGAGTTCATCATAGGTTGAGTTTGGGAAAGTTTTCCACTGAGTATACCTGAAAGCTATCATGGTTCTTCTGCTGCATACTCTGATGAAAATTTTCACAATCAAAAGGAACATATAATTCCGAGTCTCGACATAAACTAGTCCCGTAGTATAAAGTTCTCTAGGGCAATTGCCAAACAGATTATGAGCATTGCTGATGAAGATAGAAGACAAGCCAAAATTGTTCGAACGAGTATGTCTAAATAAATCAGGCTCTATAATAATATGTTCAAGCCATGAACCTTTCAAGTACAAGAGTTCATGCATATTATGGCACTAGAATCGTCTCCAATAATTGATATCAGTGTCAATGAAAACAAGGAAACTACTTTCGAAGAGGACAACTAAATCAAATCATGCATAAAGTAGCCGTGACAACGGACTTGGGATAAGGAGTTAAATGGATCGGCTTGGAACCCGCCACCAAGGGTTTATCTCTATTCTACACAACCATCTTCCTGCAGCACATCCATTCACGCTCCGAATTCCTCATCCTTCCTAACAAAAGTAACACCTAGCCTATTCAACGCAAGCCTACTGAGCTGCACACAATAGAGAATGATAATCAATTGTCATGTTTTGATATCAGAAATCACAAGGAATCAAACGAGACCAAAACAGAGTTTCTGTCAGGGAGCAGCACAAGGAAGCGAGTATAATATGAAAACATAGTATTCAGAACACGTTGTAACAAAAATCATTTTTTCATAAGTCTTGACTGAAATGAAATGGTACTCCAGTCCATTTCGGTTCTTTGTACAATCTGTTTCCTAAGAGTGAGAATCGTGTAGAATATTGAACAAACTTGGGTCAGTCCATCCCAAAACCCTCGGAATATAAGCACAATGCTACCGCCTACAAAGCAATCAGTTAGGGACGGGACACAACAAAGAATGAGATGAACTACGCAGTGCACACGAGTATGAACAGAACACTTGTAAAGCCGAAAGTCTAAGCTAAGGAGCTAAGGGCATCTACATGATATAAATTCTCCAAATCTCTCCTAATTGCAAGCATGAAAACCACAAGTGAATAGGGATATGAATTAAATAGTAATGGCCTAATGGGTCCTCGGACCCCATTCCGTTGTGTATATCATGCATTACATTGTCATATTGTATCACAATACAGCTTACAAGCAACATCTCTTGTACGCATGATGATATAGGGTCATTGATTCAGGCAACCACAGTCAAGCAATACACAAATCGGAACCAACTAAGCATTCCGCCAACACTGTAATGCAATTCCATCATCAGCCCATTTCATGTTAGCAAAAGCTGGCTTTATTGCAATCATAAGAAGTGAACCAACCCAACAGAATCTGACTCCAAGACTCAAACAACATGGACAATCTAACATGACTAAATGGAAGCAACAAATCTGAAAACAACCAAAACAATAACAATCATCCCACCAATCGATCACCAAAACCATCTACCCTGGCTCAATCAATCAACAGCCCAATCGACAGGGTCTGGGAGGGCGAGATATACAGTCTTCCCCCTGTCGAGACGACAGAGATTGTTTCATGGCTCACTCACAATCTAAAACAACCTCCAAGCTCACTCACCTAGATTTTATCTTCTCCAACACGACCACGATCACATCCACCTCATTCCAATACCACTTTGGCCCCGACCGCCTTCAACTTCTCCACAATCCTCTCCGCCTCCTCCTTCGCAACCCCCTTCTTCAGCACCACGGGCGCCTTCTCAACCAACTCCTTCGCTTCTTTCAACCCCAACTCCGTCACGCTCCTCACCTCCTTAATTATCCTAATCTTCGCCCCTGCCTCGTACCCTCCTTCCAATCTCAAATCCCACGCCGTCTTCTCCTCCACCACCACTTCCCCTCCCTTCTTCTCCCCCGCCCCCACATTTTGGCCAATACCTTTGAACCCACCGAACCCAATTCCCATCCCTGGCATCATAAGGGACACGATCGGCATCTGATCGACACCCAGTTTGTGCTTTAACAGTTCGGTGAGGTCCGTTGCTTCGAGAAGCGATAGGGATGCGATTTCGTCCACGATTGAGGAGATTTTTGGATTTGGGGTTGTGGAGAAATGGTGAAAGGGGAATTGGGTGATGGGTTTTGGGGTTTTGGTGAGGAAGAAGCGTAGGTTCCTCATATTTGGGGATTGAATGAGGGAGATGGAGGTGAAATGAAAGGATGGGTTTGATTACATGGAGGCCATGGTTTTGGGTGTTTTGGGTGGTGGGATAGAGAGCGCGATCGGGACGAGATTGTCGCCGTAAACCTAGCTCGAACCCGATAGACTATTACGATCTGTGATATCGAGGGTTTAGTTGATAACGATTTTATTTTTTCGTGGATGACTGGTTGTTAATGTTTTTTATTGTTTATTATTTTTTTGTTTTATATTAAACATAATGTTTTTTTTATTGATCTGTCGTAAAATATATATAATATTTATTTTATTTTTATATTTGAAAAAGAGTTACATTAAATTAAATACGTTATCCTATCGTATTTCACTAATTTCTTTTACATTCTCTCGTATATTTTTACATCAACTCCCATCTTCATAAAAATATATATAATATATTAATCAAATTTAACTCTCATATTAAGTTAGACGGTTTCATATAATTCGAAATGAAGAGAGAAGAAAAAGTGATTTTAGATTTAGGTTTAGGCTTTATTTATGAGTATAAAATATGAGAGGAATGAAAGAATTAGGAAGGATTATGGAGGAGGTTTTTTAATTTTGAGATGTTTGTAAGATTTTAGAAGATGGAAAGGAAAATACTTCGGAGTAAAGTAGGAGTGTTTTTGCTCCCAAAAAATACCTTCGAAGATTAGGATTTTGTAGGAAAGGGATAGTGGATAAAATCATAAAAATATAAAAACGTCTCTTTTTTTCAAAAAATAAAATAAAATTTTTGTCATAATAAATAAAATGATAATTTCATCATATTATATTCTTTTTTTTTTAACTCACAAATATAACAAAATAAAATAATTTAACTTTTTTTTTCAAACTTACGGAAAACTCATAATAAATTCTTTATTCAAAAATTTTAGAATGAAATCAGTAATATATAGTCTTCCAATTTTAAAAATAAAATAATTATCACTTAGCTAAAATGCATAAGAAAAACAACACTCAACGCACAAAAATTTGTTATTGATAGCATTCTCCAATGTTCGACATAGATACAATTACTCGATCCACTCATAATGATAACATTTCACAAATTCATAAAAGTTAATTGATTGTAATCAAAGATAATGTTCTTTATTTATATATAAAAAAAATGACTATAGAATTTGATGATGTTATTAAACACGCAACTCCATATCATCTACGAATGAAGCTAGCAACAATACAAGACATATAATGTCCTAATCTAAAACCAAATACAAAAGTTGGAATGAGATTATCAGAAAAGTTGGATAGACCAGAAATCTCAACGTGATTCAGCACATGAGGAACTCATCAAGACCAATACTATTATAGTCGATCATACAAATCGAGAGCAGCCCGAGATCATCCCATTAATCAAGATCTACAAGACCTCGAAGGCTAGATGAACATATCATAATGATTAATCGATTAGTAAACAGAACAGAACAAGTTCTGCTCAGCTCATATGCATTATCAGCAGCATATGGATTAGAATGTTCAACAGCCATTAGGTACCGAAACAGCAATCTAAGACATGATGACAATACAAAGCATTCCATGACTACTGTCGTCTTCGAGGATACTAACATTACACATAACCTTCAGATGGAGTCGTCCATCATCAGATCACAATCAAACTAACGGTGATCGGATTCCACTAATCCCTTAACCATTTCTTCCCCTCACAGTATCATAACATTTCGTCGCAAGCCTAACACAATCGACCCAAATGCAAGATCTCCGCATTTGGGTCACTCTCAACAACAACATCCTCCACGGTCACCTGAACCGACCCTCGAAAACTGGCCAGCTTCCCACGGATCCTAACCGTCACCCCGAGCTGAACCCTGTCGGACAACATTGTCGCCATACGGGCAATCAAGCAAACATCTGACAGCCATCTTCTCGAGAACTTCTGTGAAGTAGTGTGGTTAAGACAGAGAATGCAAGGTGTCATGTCGGTCCCATCGTCGAGGAAGAACTTGAGGAACTTGTCAGGGACACGACGACCTCGGGTCTGATGAGGCGGGGACGCGGGTTTGGGTGAGGGGGAGGAGATCAAATGCTAGTAGTTTTACGTGTGTTTTGCAGGGAGAGTTTCTCCATTGATTATGGAATTGCTAAGTTCCTGTGCAGATCAAGGGAGCTCATATCAAGGGACACAAATACTGTAATGATGATGAACCAAATATAGGTGAGTTCAGATAACAGGATGAAGAAATCTTTTATCAACGAGCTTAAACATATCTCACAAGTGATCGATATCAGACAAACTTGTTGTGAAACTCGTGAAGGTAAAAACAATGAAATGTACTAGCGAAGTAAACAGGATTATATGACAAGGGGAGCTGTGTCAAAAAATTACAGCCGTTCATGGCACCAATGCTTACAAAAATGTGCATCAGATGACAATACAAGTTCTCACCATTACAGGAATGGAATAGTCAGATGCACTGATGTTACACATTCCTAAAACTAAAACATTCTGCAGTAAGTTCATCCCCGCATTGACATCCATAATGCTACAATCCGTCTCAATTCTAGGGTACTATTCCGAGCTAACACGTGACGCACACCGCTACGGCCACTGCCACCGCAACCTCAAGTCAAGCGCCAACGGAGATGCCGGGATTCCGAATCCCCACAGTTACGGATCAGCTAGCCAACTTTTTTGTCTCGTAGGGTGATAGGTTGTGATGACAGAGGATACACTGTCCCCATATTCAGGTGGGAGAATGCAGGATCATCTTTGGATGCATGACGTAAGAAGACCAGACGAAGAGCTGAATGAAGGAGGGAACATGTTTTTGTTCGCGTCCAAACACTTAATCAGCTCCAACCCTGGATGCCTCAACATGAAGACTTTATCAGCAGGCTCCTTGGATCCTCGTCCACCACCATGTCTGTTATCATAAATGAGAGCAGTAGACAATAAGCAACAGCTATCGTAGCTGAAGAGAGGACAATGAAAAAGCGACACAAGGAGGATAATCCATAAAGTGACATGAACTGACCTCGAATTGGTCTTGGCATCGTCACACATGCCAAAGAACATTACCTTGATAACAGGGTCCAAGTTCATTTTCGGCGACCATTCAGCAGTACCTTCTGAACAGTAACCACTACAGCACCAAGAATTTGGGTTAATGAGAACTATCTCCATCATGTTAGACCTAGACTTCATGTCTCTTACCACAGTCCGGAATGATAGTTCCTCTTTGGCACTCTCCATCAGGTGATCGGCAAACATTTTTTCCACGCTGTATTTCCTGTACAGATTTGGAAGAATAGTTAATCAAATGTATTTCTGTAAATTAAAGGCCAATAGAAGGTAAAACGCCAACTATACAACACAAAAAATATTGAAATCATACCACTCTATGATATGAGCAAACATGAAAAAAAGAATATCCAATTAGATTCTCAAATCCCCATGCACCAAAACGGATAAGATTCATAAATATTTATATCTATCATGGATGGAATAAGGAGGGTCAATGGTTCACGGAGTGCTCGCTATGGACAGTTTATAGTTACCTGAATATGTCGCGTGCTGAACTAGCTGGAAGAGAAGTTGAGATAAAGCACTTAAGCAGTCGAATGCCACCATCCAATGGTTCTGAACCATTCACACACGGGTATGCACCCAACAGAGAAGAACAATTAGGGCATGCAAAATCGACCCACTTAATCTCCTTCGAAAGAGCAGGAGGTTTAAACGTGAAAATATCTCCAAGGTAACCATTAAGAAATGACTTTTGGTCGGCCATAAGATCTACTGTTGTATCACTGCCAGAGGTACTACAACTCCTCTTCCCGCAGTCCACATCATCAGTTGCATCTGGGCAACAAGACAACTCATTCTCCGGTTCATCTTCTTTATGTCCTTCACATGCATGTTTATCATCCTTGCATTGCAAAGAGAGCGATTTCACATCATCAGGAGGCAATGGGAAGCCACCGTTACCATTAGCATGGGATTTACCAAGGACAACAGCACCTCCCGACAATTTGCAGTCATCATGTAGTTCATCAAGACTATACGCACCCCCAAACTGACATCCAATTAAGTCGTCTTTGCAGAGAATCACAGTGGTGCTGCTTACCAGACATGTACCTTCCACACATTTGTAGGATTTCACAAAATCACTTACCAGTTTCTCACTAACAACTCCAAACGAACAACAGCACGACCCAAACCAGTTATCCGCTGCCTCCGTCCAGTTAGCTGATGGCAACTCCAAAAAGGACCTGGGCCACACGGATTTAATCGGATAAAATTAGTAAACAACAGCCTCTTGCCCTCTATGCCCTCATCATATCACATCCATTTCATGAAACAAAAAGAACCGAGTAGAATCCAACAACAAAGATTACCTGATAGGCCTTCTGCTGAGCTGGAAAGAGCAGCTTCTGCAATAGAAGTGAACCTCCGCATCACAAGACAACCTCTTTGCATCTAACCAACCAAATGCTCAAATCAGTCATTATATCATTCAGGCAAAAGACGATACACAGCTTGATCTTACCAAGAGTAACTCCCTCCATCAAGGCAAACTTTGACTCGTGTCGCACGACAATTTAACACCAAATATTGATCTAAAATTGTGTTATGCAGTCTGGTAAGTAATTTTATTTGTATTACTCGGTGATACAATGAAATTTATCAAATCGCGCAAGGAATGATAGTTCTTATACATATCACGACTTCTCGCACAAACAAACAATTCAAATCACTTGAAACACATCAAAATCAATACCAAAACACTACCTGAATCCACATTGTCCCGGCCACCACATTCGATCGCCTCCTCCTCTCTTCCGTCACAGTCCACCAACTCCGACACAAATCTTGAAGCTATCGGGTGATCAACAGGCAACAACAAGCCGATCCTCACCTCAACATGATCGTCCCCTACTCGAAACCTCACCGGCGACTCGAGATCAACCAAAACTCTAGGCAACGGAACAGGAAGCGAGATTCGAGTCCCCTGCTCGATCCACGATGCGATGAGGAGAGATTTCTCAAATTGGAGATCGAATTCGAGGTCGGTGCAGTGAGTGATGGGGTTGATTAGGGGGTTGAAGATGAAGAGCTTGAGAATTGGGATGTGAGATTGGGTTTCGTATGTATATCTCCATTTTCTAGGGTTTGGGGGCTCCATTGTTGTGTTGAGCATTCGACTAATATCTGAACATTGAACTTATGATAAAACAACCACCCATTTTTTCCATCTTTTAAGACAGAATTTTTTGTAAGAAGGATAAGGTATATATCGTTTGAACATTGAATTTATGTTAACTGAGAAATATACTCTCGGTATGAGCATAGCGTTGGTTGTTTCCTCTGTCTTAAAATGATAGTAATGAAAATATGGATGATTTTATTATGGTTATAATGTGGATTTGAGTGTGGAATGATGAGATATTTCTTTGGTTTAATGTGTTTGTGTTTGAAAGTTTGTTGGTTAAGAGATTAATTCATGTATTCAATTGCTGATTGTAACATTCATAACCTCGAGAAAATCAAAAACTAATGAAATTCCTTGAAAAATAAAGGTTATACAATTTTTTTTTTGTTTCACATAAATAAAATAAAGAATTATAATAATAAACTGATTTTATTGATTACCGTTTAAATAATAACAAAGAAAAATATTGAGTTTTTTGTGATTATTTTTAATAAACTATTGATATTTGTTGTGATTGTGTGACGAAGTCTAAAAACACAAGTCATAAAATCTATTAGATTGAGTTATTTTACTTCAGGAAAAGATTTGATACTGTTTGTGGGAGTTCGTATACCTTCGGAAATAATTGAGAACTTCAAAATATAATCGTTGAGGCTATGATTTTGTTATGTGTAATCAAAAGACACAATGAGAATGAAGTTTTATTATTCACTCCTTAATTTGTGGGGATGACTATCTCTTGTGATGAGTCCAAAAATTGGAATGCATAAGATGGATTCTAGGACAATGAGAATGAAGTTTTAGTATTCACTCCTTATTTGGTTAATGACCTTGACGTCCAATGAATCTCAGATTTGAGAACTATTATTCTCATTGATGAGATAATGTTATGTTCATTGAAAACTTGTTGTGGAAGGGAAACTTATTGTTGTTGTTATTGTGTGAAAATCTATTTTTTCCACTTGCAACTCGATAGATAGAATTTAATAGTAAATAGTAAATTTTATTTGACACCATATATTCATCTATTGAGGATCATATTTTCAAGGATCACACTGATATAATGGACTGATAAGTTTGGTTCAAAAAATTCCACGATTTCAATACTGAGGATGACATTGTATCAAAATCAGGGGACACATAACTAAGCAAATTAGTAAATGGAGAAGGAAACTTGTAATTTTTTTATGGAGTTTTTTTTTTCAGTAGAATGATTAAATCCAGAACAAAAAAGATTAAATCCAGTACATTTGTTTACCAAAAAAATTATTCCGAAATTAATCATTTTTACTCTGAATTTAACTTTACTTTTTATATTTTTTATTATTATTACAACAATAAACCACATCCTATTTTATTTTTTGTATTTTTGCTACATCGGCTTAAGTAATCTCTATTTTCTCATCATTAATTTTTGGGGAAAATATATTTGTGTCATGACAATTAAAATCTAATGGGTGAGATTAAAATACAAAAATAAATGGTTGAGATTATAACAAGAGTAATTTAATCTTAGTCTGTCATTTATTTATTTTTTAATCTCTGTTATTAAATTTTAAGACACGTATATGTTATGGTACATATCCTGAAAACCCTAATTTTTTTATAATGTTTCTCATCATTAACTTTGATAAACATTTTTCTGTCAAAAAAAAAAAAAAACTTTGATAGACATTTTTCGTAATCAGTGACAAAAACGTTACACAAGATTTCGGTAATATATTAGATATATTACACAGTAGGGCGTATTCATAAGAAACCACAATGTCACATTATCCTTTTCTGGAGTGTTTAGTGATCCATGATAAGCTCATGGTCGGGGCAAATGTTGTTTCGGAATGATAATGAAGCATCTCGTTCCATATCAGTTCGCTTAGCTCATGCAGTCACGCTTCCCCGAAGTATTAGTGATAGTGATCTTGATAGGACATGAAACACCAGAATGACTGAATAAAATCAATGATCAGAATATCATTATCTGTTTCTCTTGAGTTCGGCACTGTACAAAAATCGATGAGAACCTACACATCATATTACACTATTAGCACTGTCATCTGCATCGAACAAAAAAACGCATTGCCATCGAGAAGATGGTATACACTAAACCAAACAAGGGGACGTTACTGAACTAGACGACGTTTCTTCCATGAAATTAATCACAAGCCTAAGCAAGTGTCAACTCGGGATGATAATGAAGCATCTCGCACCACATCGTCTCCCTCAACCGTTGTTCCCCGTAACTTTCATCTATGACGATCTCAATAGGCTTTGGAATGGCAGGAGGGAAGAGCACTGGTGAATTCAAGCCGTTGAAATAAGGATGATTAAGCGCCTCCTTGGCCGTGATCCTCTTAGATGGATCAAATGTAAGCATCTTTTTCAGCAGGTCAATCGCCAATGGATCAGCACCAGGGTACATCCTGAAGAAGTCGACTCCATAGCTACGCGGCAACTTCTTGATGAAATTTCTGGCTTTTGGATCAGAAACGAACAGGAGATCATCTTCATGAGGGGTTCCCAAAATTTGGTGGATGAGTTGAAGCTGGTGGAGGGTTCCTTTCCCGGGGAAGAGGGGTTTGCGTCCTAGAAGTTCTGCAAGGATGCATCCAACTGACCAAATATCGATTGATCCTCCATAGTTATCACACGAGAGGAGCAGCTCAGAAGCACGATACCAGCGAGTGACAACATACTCGGTCAATTTATCCCCACGGCTACTTTTTGTCCTCGCCAATCCAAAATCACATATCTTCAACTCACAGTCGGCATTTATCAGAAGGTTACCGGGCTTCAAGTCTCGGTGAAGGATGTTCGATGAATGGAGGTACTCGACGCCTCGCAACAACTGCATTGGAAAGAGAGTAAAGATCAGAATAACATCTCGGACTAGTTAAAAGGAACCAGCAAGCACAGTCCGTCAAAATTTTCAAGCAAAAATTTGACAATAACCATGATATCATCTGAATGCTTCATACTACCTAAGATCAAAGACGTCATGACATGATAATGAAGAAAGAATTACAAATCTACAACATTCAAGAGACAACTAAAAGCAAATCATCAATGAGGAACTCATTTTACGAAGAGTTGAGACACTCATTAACAATACAAACCCACAAGACATAGCAGTAACTAGACACATCTCCAAAGCTTCCTATGCTGATGCAAGTATACATAATGCGCCCACCCCTTCCCCACAATGTGCGAAAAGAATAGGGCAGTGAGAATTGGACATTTGACCATAAAATAGAACTAACAAAACTCTAATTTGTTAACTTTCACAGGCAAATCATGGAGCAATATATATCGGTATATCCATTGTAGACAACACACAAGAATATGTTCAATGGTGCAGCAGACCTTTATATACAAACTGAATGAATAGCATAGTACGCTCCAGTGCGTTGAAAGACACAACCAGAAAGCAGCAGTGATCACCAGCATAAAAATTATGTGACAACATGGTAAAAGAAAAATGGACAGCTTTATAATACGAACCTGAAGCATGAAATACTGGATGTGATCATTAGAAAGCTTCTGGGGTGACCTGACGATACGGTTAAGATCAGTATCCATGAGCTCATAAACCAAGTAGGCATCCTTGAAGTTCGTCTTCTGGTCCGGCAACATGATATCCTTCAAAGCAATGATGTTTTTGTGGTTCATGTGCCTCAGCAGTATCATCTCCCTCAAGATCCTCAGCCCATCTGTTACATTCTCAAAAACATTGGTGACTTTCTTGATCGCCACGTTCACCTTAGTCAACCTATCGTGTGCAGAGCAGACTACACCATATGCTCCATTGCCTAGTTCTTTCAGGGGAATATACTTGCGGTTCACCTCAAACACAGTATGCCCCATTCTAAAGAAGTGGTTCCTTCTAGTTACGGGCGGATTCCTAGGTACGTGACCAACAGCCACATTCCTGAAATAGAACGCCACAAATTAGAAGCAAAACATATACAGCTTTAGATAATAAATAAACTCAGTAGTTATGCTCGAAGAGAAGCTTTTTGGATAAGAGGAATAACAGCCAATTCATCTTAACAGAGAGGCCATCAAAACCAGATTGATCCTGTCGAAATTTGATTGGTTAACAGGACCCTCATAAGTTCTTAGGCAAAGTTCAGCAAGCGTTTGCATGTTTCATAAGTTATGTTGCTACAGTCAAGTTGCATAAAGAGCTGACAGTTCAGAAAAAAATCATCTACTTTATCACCAGTTTATCAAACTCGGAGTTGTTTCTATGCAAGGCGATCTGCTTCTTAGTATTTTTCCTTCCCTTAGCATCGCAATAGGATAAACCTTTCGCCAATGAAGTCAGCATACAAATGGATCAAGTATGCCGACATTAACCTCAACTTTCACCCAACAAACACGAGAATACCCGTTTGTGATCCTTGATCAAAACTCACCCTAGCTACTATACGTCCTTCAATTTGGACCATTTAACTCAACTATATCGACACTTCGGCCAACATATAGTCCCCATACATAATCGTTATCAGAAACAATAAGGATACAACAACAGCATAGCAGCAATACAGACTATACAGTACAGAACAACATTACAGTAACCACACAAGCACAAGCAAATAGAACCAAATTACCAAATTCATACATCAAGAACTCTCACTTGTCTCGGAAGTCACAAACAACTCGCTAAACTCTCAACACAAAGGCATGAGATGTATAATCATATGAATCCATGAATAACGCACGCGCTATATCACAATCAACCGATCAAACGAAACGAAAATTATAATCAATCAATGATTCTCTCACTCTCCTATCTCGATTCAAACCCTAACTAATTGATCTATTCTTTAAGGAATCAGATACAAGCATCAACCAAATTACACCAAATATTCCAACAATTCATCATAGATTACGAGAACAGACACTTGCATTGAGCAACCATAGCACGAGGCAACACCACCAGTCAACAGTTCCTCTCCGTTCAAGCCGCCTCGACGGCAACGACTATCACCGAGTTCTTCGACCATGATCATCTCTCTTTTTCTCCTCCGATCAACTCTTTCCAATCCCTCGTACAACCAAATCAAACAAGAACAATCAAAATCGATCCACCGAACTCCCTCAATTCGACATCACAAGCGAATCGAAACTTTACAATGCGATAATTCGAGAGATAATTAGAAAGAAGTGAGAGAGATACCTGAGAGGATGTCGATTGCGTGCACTGCAAGCTGAAAAGAGTGGATTCGGTGAGAGGGTTAATTTCCTTGTTTGGAGGGTTTATATAGTAAAGGCAACTGGTTAAATTTCAAATAGAGTACGTGTTTGTTAGAAATTAGGTTTAGAGTGGATAAGTTTGTCTGAGATTTTGTTATGTTGTTCAGATATTACTACGTATTTTATCTTGGGATTAGTAATATGTCATGATAAACATTTGGATAATGACAAATAAATGATTCAAATTAAAACAATTAAAATGTTATGTTTTAATCAAAGGTGTTATAGCACTAGTTAAGTTAGGAGGTGTTGGCATTTTTCACCACATAATCTCAAGTAATTGATTTTTCAAAAATATAATTTAAATATTAAATTTTGTGGTAAAAACAGTTACTGCATTAGTATTTTTAACTATTGTTGCAACATCAACACTTTCCCATTTAATATAATCCATTCATCTTTTCAATTAAATCTCAACCATTCATTTTTTATTTTTTTTTCATACACATCTATATCATCCGCACACTTCCTTTTCCATTTTATCTTTTACTGCATTATATCTTTAAAGTAATTGTATGAGTATAAAGTAAATAATTACGGTTTCATATTAGACAAAAAGATTAAGAAAATCAAGAAAACTGTTTTGTTCTATCTTTACTAGTTGCATAATACAAGAAGGGTGTGATAACAGACACTAGGTCAGGTGATAAGCTTGATAACATTTTGGACATATATATCATAAAATCATGTAGAGATTACCACTCTTCAAGATTCCATGCATTTTTTTAGTTCTTATTATGACAATTTTCATCCTTTAAACAAGTTTCGTATATTTTCACGCAACATTAAGTTTCTCTTCCTCAACATTTTGGGAATACTTTTTAATGTCATGTGCTTTTTTTTCATTTTCACTTCTTTTATAACAAATTTTCAATGAACATAGCATTATTCTCATCAATGAGAAGCAAAGTCCACAAATCCAAGACTAATTGGACGTGAAGGCTATTGAAGTGGATGAAATGGGAAGGGTCCATGGTTCATAGAGTGACCACTCTTAAGCGAATGCCAGAAGCATGAAACACTGGATGTGATCATTAGAAAGCTTCTGCTAATGATATGGTTAAGATCAGTATCCATGAGCTCATAAACCAAGTAGGCATCCTTGAAGTTCGTCTTCTGGTCTGCCAACATGATATCCTTCAAAGCAATGAAGTTTTTGTGGTTCATGTGCCTCAGCAGTATCATCTCCCTCAAGATCCTCAGCCCGTCAGTTACATACTCAAAAACATTGGTGACTTTCTTGATTGCCACATTCACCTTAGTCAACCTATCGTGTGCAGAGCAGACTACACCATATGCTCCATTGCCTAGTTCATACTTGCGGTTCACCT
Organism: Drosera capensis; assembly: GCA_001925005.1. Classification (NCBI taxonomy): domain Eukaryota; kingdom Viridiplantae; phylum Streptophyta; class Magnoliopsida; order Caryophyllales; family Droseraceae; genus Drosera; species Drosera capensis. Next base: position 16,110 of record LIEC01006029.1, read on the forward strand.
CAAGCACAGTATCCCCCATTCTAAAGAAGTGGTTCATTCTAGTTACGGGCGCATTCCTAGGTGCGCCACCTACAGCCATCGTCCTGAAATCGAACGCCACACATTAGTATCCGACACAAAATAAACATACTCGACAATTATGTTCCAAGAGAAGCTTGTTGGATACATGAATCCAACAACCAATTCATCTAAATAATGAGGCTGCCAAAACGAGATTGGAGATTGGATCCTGTCACTGTTCAATTCAAAATTTGATAGGTTAACAGAAATCATGAGCTGCTCGGCCAAGAGTACAGGACGTCGTGATTAACATGTCTATTTCACTCTTGGGCAAAAGTCAACAATTATCTTCTAGAACAAAGCAGTTAACATACAAATGGTTCAAGGACATTGCCGTATGCTTCACCTTTCAGCCAGATAAACATGAGAATATCCGTCTTGTGATCCTAAGATAAAAACTTGGCCTAGAGACTACAAAGAACAAAAATGGCAAAATCCGGACCAGAATCATCTCAGCTCTTATATTCGTGGCAGGTTGATAACCTCTGAGTATACAAAAGTCCTACTATTCGGACTGTAGATTTGAACTATTCGGTTGTCAACAAATGGTTGACAGTGTAGCCAACATATGCAAATTAAGTTATGTACAAGTAAACGAAGGAGGGACCAAGTGATACATAGGTTCCTCAAAATCATTTACAGAAGGATCAGAAGGAACTGATCAACTCAAAGAAAGAGACAAACCATAAAAGGACCGAAGGCCCGGGGGGTCTCGAACATATTGAGGTGAAACATGACGACGAAAAAAACGACCATGGCCTTGGGTCGAGCGAAGTTTGGTGTGACTTCTCCGCATGGGAAGAGTCGGTCTTGGATCATGCTTCGAGCTTCATGCACTCATATTGCCTCGTCGACTATGCTGTGAAGCCAAGTAATTTCTAAGACAACTAAATCCTGCAAGTCTTTACTTCACCAGGTGAACTGCATCAAATGTTAAGAGATCGTCATTCACAGAAATGACTAATGATCAAGAAGGAGAGTTAGCTGGGAATCTCACACAGCACGACATACCAGTTTCTTTTTCTTCTTTTTCTTGTCGATATATGCCAATAGCTCTTCCTGCCGAGAAAGGGCGTCCTCCAGAGCCTGTCACGGGAAAATAGGTCATCATCAGTGCGAGTGTGAATTAAAATGTTTCATGTTTTCAATGTTCAATGCAGTTGTGATTTCAGCAACCAGAATGTACCTGTTTGGTCGCGGCAAGCTCCTGCTCCAAAGTATCGACCCTGTTCGTAGCAGATTTCAGCATCTCCTCCTTTTCTGCCAATGCATCAGGTTTCATGCTCATAGCAGTCACTTTTTCTTCTAAAGCAGCCATGCGTTTGATGACCGTGACATAATCTGCCGGGGTGATAACTGGTTCAATCATCTGGTGATGAGGAACTTGACCTCTAACCACAGGATTCATACAGTACATCGAAGTCGAATAGAGAGTAGCATCTGTAAGCTTCTTGGGCATGTTCTTTGTTAGCCTGACCATAGTGACAATGCCCATGACAAAGGTCATTAGACCAGTGACGATCTGATTACTCATTCCTTCTGGTGCTTTGTGGCCATTGTAACCGTTGTAACAATCGGAAGCTGCATGGTCCAAAACAATTGTTTGCTAAATGCAGTAAAACAGCAAATATGAAGGAAAAATAGACATGATAAGGATAACTCTGAGAATAACGGGGTTGAAGATAATTCCAATGACATAGAATCACACTGAGATTTTGCAAGAACAAGATTCCATGAAATTTCTTGGCAGAAAGAGTAGATAAACCAGCCTCTAATGTCAAATATGCATGAATTAACAGCAAGAGAGTAGGTTCTAGAATGATTTACCTTTGACAAGGGCGTATTTTTCCTCATGAACCACCTTTTGCCAAGTGGAGTACATAGGTTTATTAACGGGGACAATGCTTCCATAATCACAAGACTTCTGGGAAAGAGTGGAGACGTCCGCCTGAGTTCAATTTCCAGTGAATGAATGAGAAAAAAGACTGGACCGACTGTTATCAACAAGGTCGAGTTTTGGTGGAGAAGAAAAGCACCAAACAAAAGCTAGAAATTAAAGGTCTGATACACCAGGCAAAGTGAGCAGGCAAGTTTTTTGCCATTCCTCCAAACACCCTTTATCCACAGCATATATACAACAGAAGAGATGCTCAAAATAACGAATCGAGTATATTCATCTCAAGCTACCATAGTCAATTGGTCTCTTAACAAATAACCTAATGGGTGTGAAGACAGTAAACGATTACAGTTTCTCGCTCCTTTCTGTAAACTGAAAAAAAAAATGTCTAGCTCAGATGTCTCATAGTACTTACTTCTTCACGAACAGAGGAAAGTCGAGGATGCTCACTGGTTGCCTTCAGAAGATGTCCAGACCGTGCATCGTCTGCACTTAGTGATGAATCAACATCATTTGTCTACATGGACCATAAATAGGGTCATGACGATAAAAATAGTCTTAATCAGCAAGTAATAAGCAATAACTAGAACAAGATTGGTAGTTTAGCATCAAAAACAATGTCAGCTCGACCTCAAAATCTAATGAGTTGGCAATAGAGTTGTGCGAGGGAAGAACAAAGAGACCTTTTTGTAACTTTTCTCATCCTCCATTATAGTCTTCTCATCCTCACAGCGATGACCACCTCTCTTGGTGCACCTGGGTTCTCCACTCTGTACCATCTGCAGCTCAGAAAACAGCCAATCAGTTGCCGCATTACCCATTCCAAAAAGAAAGCATCAGAGACATCAACTAGGAATATCGAATTGGAAGACACCAATTTTTCTTTCCCAAGTTCAAACAAGAAGTGGGATAATGAACAAAGGACACATGAAGGTAAGACACAGTTTTGAAGGTTAACTTTTCAATACTGAAAAAAGACTCAATGCCAGCGAAAACACTTTAGTCTTTAGTAAATGAACCATATTAACCTCTGGAATTCACAGAACACTCCAACCCCTATTTCTTTCATCTTTTTCTTTTTCTTTTTTCTCTTTTTTTTTTGGCTTTCAGATTTCATTCCTACTTAGTAAGCGGTTTTTTTTTCTACTTAGTAAGTGTTGATATTCATAAATATCTGGAAACAAATGATATCAGAATCCATGGTACACGATTTTGACTTTTCAGATGTAGGAATTGATGGAATGTAGAAATATAAAAGAAAATCACTAGCAACAAAATAGAAGGACCTTCATTATTTCAGGATCTTTCCATGGGCCCTTATCGGAGCGCATGCAACCTCCTTGATCAGCACAAGTGCAGGTACCTCCCAAGAAATCAGGCAGTTCACTAAACCAAACCAATGAAACCAAGTTAGCGCCTTCAATAAGATTGCAACCATTTACAAACTGGTAATATGTTCAATGTAGAATCAAGGTTGAGAATTAACCATTAGGCATACCTAGCATCAATTATTTCAAGTAATTTGCATTGGTATTTGTTCCCAAGAACCTGCATGTGATAGTTTCACTCAATCAGTACCAAGAGATTTAAGAGGCTTGAATTTCTGCTTTGATGAATACAAACCGTGATCTTTGCTGTGGTCTTCGGATCAAGGAAACTCTTCACAGTATTCCACAGCAGTCTAAACCCAGAACCAGCATTTATGATGAACATGCGGTTTAGAGTCTGCAGCAAAGACAGCAGCTCAGGCATTACGCAGGTTACAAAATGGTGAATCCTAGCCTATAAAACTACACAATGATATAACTAAAGAGACTTGCAGAAAAGTAGGATCAGTTGAGCACCTCGGGATAATTGTCTCCGTCAATCTTCTGAAGGCGGGTGATCAGATCCCTCGCTGCTTTATTAAACTGCTTAAGTCCCTGTGGCAACAAATTCGGCACTGAATCAGGCCCTTGTCCTAAGTAAGATACAAAATGGTAACTGATTTTATTGAATCAACATCAAAAACCACAACTGCTTTCTACCCTTAGCACACATATATGCTGATTTTGCAATAGTAGACGTTATTTTAAAGTTGTATCTCAGTTCAAAAAACCTCTCAAACTAGTTCTTCCTACATACCACTCCTGAAACATCCAATATGGTTGTACTCTGATCAATGTGCTTCTTGGCACCGATTGAGCAAGCTGGAAACTTGATGATAAAAGTTCTTTCAAATTCTTGAACATGGTATTTCACATAACGGTCCATAGTTGTGGCTTCCATCAGCTTAGTTGCGTCGACCTTTCCCAAAAGCTCAATGTAAACAGGCCGCCCATCTTTGTCGACTCCATGATGTCCTTGAGGATAGTATTCGAGAACTTCATTCTTTTCCTTGAAGACAACCAAACAAGAACAATATAAAAATACAGATTGTATTATATACCACACAGAAGGTCGGACTTTAAACAATCCTACTGCAAGTTTATAGATTAATACCTCCATGAGAGTATCCGCCGCAAATTCTTTCCTCCATTGCAACATGTCTGACCACATTTGTTTCGTCTTCTCAAGATCCAATTTCCTTGCCTTCAAAAACCTGCAAAAGTAAATAAGATATATAAGAATCAACAAGACATCAACTAAGCAGTGCTTTTGCACACTGCCCCCTCGGGCCACTTTGACGAAAAATATACACTAAACCGCAGATCAGTAAGTTAAAAAACAGAAGTATGAACCTCAACAACATATGATAATCATCATATTTTGCAGGCAGCAAGTCTTCCTGAACTAGAGCTTGGCGGAGACCTTCAACAGCCTGTACCTCCTCTGCATCATGGAAGTCATCGATATCAACCGATATGACTTTACTACTTCTCCTCCTCCTAGTCAAAGAATGCTTGAACTTAGATGAAGCGGTGATGGCTTTCTTCTTCAATGACCCCATCTTGGTCATCTTCTCATCCTCCGTGAGATCCATCGTAACAACTGCATCCAACAACCCATGTCACCAAATAACTGGAATCAAATATCCACATAGCCAGCTCCTTGCTACAACTAATTCGTTGATTTTCTCGTTTTGATCTATTACGATACGAATAAAATTGTTCTTCTATCATAAGCTTAAGCTTTAATAGTACCGGTTCCTCAACATGATATCAAAACAGATGCGACTTGTATGAGTTCAAATCCTACAACCTCCATTTTCAGTCCTCAAATCTGATCAATAGAGATAATAAACGTCTTGCCTTGTCTCCACGTCGGGAGTTACCATAAACACATAGATATTGTATAACTGGATGTCGTGATCCTACGATAAGTACATCGAGAAATCCTTCGAAACGATCTCATCAACAGAATCTAACCTCGAGGAGGGGAGATAACCTCAGCCATGACACCACTAGCACATGTATCACAAATCAACGCGAATCAGCAACTGAGGACAGGCGAAATCAACAACACTCAATCACCACCTCCTAATCAAATCACCTGCAAATTCCAATTTCACAAACAATCAACCAAAACCAATCAATCACCAATAATCATGATCACAATCATATCCTTTCATCACAATGCCTCAACACAAAAGAAAACAAAAACGAATGTCAGTCTCATATTCAACACATACAACACGAACATGATGAAGAGGATTGAGATAGAGAAGAATTACCTCTCCAAAATCACTAGGGTTTGGAGAGAAAGAGAGATAAATGGGGAAGAGAATAAATCACCGAGATCGAGGTGCTTGGGTGAATCCATGATCCAACGAAATGCCGATGGAAAAATAAAAATGTGAAAATGAAAATAGAGTTGACAAAATGAGGGAAGAGATTCGACGGAGTCTTTGATTTCGCCATGGCTGTCTGTTCTCCGACTTTTTCTGTTCCTGACAGCGAAGCCAATGTGAAGAAAGGAAACGGAAAGAACGTTGGAGGAACATGTCCATGTATTTTTCACTATTTAACATTGTACATTTTCATAACGCATAATTCAAATAATCATGGATAATATGCTTACATTGTATAGAAATACACATCATTTGTATCGACGCATTATTCTTTTCATCATGACACAACCTCATCAAAACTGTATATGCCGTATGATACGAATTCACAGGAAACGAAAAGCACAGCACAAACTGAATATCAATGGAGGGAGATCAGCTTGTATTGTTGCACATTGCTTGTTATAGCTTGCTCAACCGGTAGCCTCTCCATGCTCGACGCCCCGTAAAATCCATGAACTCCATTCGTTCTCTTCAATATGAACTCCGCCTCTGCAGGACCAGATATGGGGCCTGCAAACACGACAAGTTCTCGAATTCATATATCTATAGTTCCAAACTCCAATGTTCTTTGAAGGACAATAATCGAAGCTGAGGCATGATAAAAAGGAAAATAAGTTGAGCATCCACACCTCCATGACAGAGTACAATAGCATTCAGATTGACTCGGTGGGCAGAATCCGCTATATTTTGTACGAGAGCTACACTCTCTTCTAATGAGAGGGATGTTTTTGCACCAATTGCCCCGGAAGTTGTGAGTCCCATATGGGCCACGATGATATCAGCACCAGCTTTAGCCATCTCTGCTGCTTCATCTTCATTGAAGGCGTAAGGAGTCGTCAAGAGACCCATTTTATGAGCCTTTGCAATCATCTCAACTTCCAAACTGACAGCAGACCGAAAGACGAACTCTTGATTAAAACTTTGGAAGGTGTCGGTATAGTTACAAAGCAAAGGATCGCAAGCAGAATCAAAGACTTACTAGTATCCCATTCCCGTCTCCTCCAGATTCTGCCTGAAGTTTCCATCAAAAAGCCCTACGGTTGGAAAGTTCTGCACCCCGGAAAACCCAGTAGCTTCTATTGTCCGTAGGAAATAGTCCATTCTGCGGAAGGGGTCAGTGGCACAAACTCCAGCAAGCACGGGAACTTTTTTCACAACCTGGAGATGATTACCATCATAACCGAGAAAATGAATGAGATGAAGTGGAAAAAGAATCAAGGGACAGTAGAAAGAACTAACTCAAAAAAACATTGAACAAGTTATTGAAAAACATTTTCCTTACTTCCGTGCTAATCAACTCGTAAGACTTCAACCTGCCACCTGACAGTCGGGGTTCGAGACATGGACGTAGTAGTTCATTGGTTTGGCCTGTGTGCTACCTTTGCTTTATACCTTAGAATTTACTTGGTTCATGCTCACACCATCACACGGAATATATGGTGCATATCTAAAGAAAATAATTAGGGATTCAAATGCTATAAAAGATGATGTTGCACATCCTAATGGGCAGAGACATACAGGCAATACTTCGTTGGCCATGTCAAGCACAACGGCATTTGCATCTGCAAAAGGCAACAAGCCGGATAAAGAACCCCTTCCAGCCATCCGAAATCTCCCGGAGTTGTACACAATTATCAGATCCACGCCACCAGCTTCCTCAAACTTTGCTGATATTCCTGTCCCAGCTCCAGCCCCTATTATGGGAATGCCTTTAGCAATCTGGTTGTGCAGTTGCTCAAGTATTCCCCGAGTTCTCTGCAACATTTCTGACAAGCGCAAAAATAAAATCGTTTAGTACCTCTCTCTAATGCGAATAAATTCATCATGTCCCAAATTAGACAGACGTACAAGAATACGATTAAAAGTGAAGTCTTTAAGCACTATCAGCTCAGGGCCTTGTCATTATCACTCTGATGGCGTCAACCAGTCAGTAGTTGGTAATGAAAATGGTTGTTTTAGTGCAGCGGAAAAATAAAATAAAAGAAATTGATCAATTCGGACTACATGTAGAGTTGCCATTACCAATTATACTGGCATGGTTATATTGTTTTCGGTTTACAGGTCAGGTGGCAAAGTTATACTGTTCGTACATTCTTCTCTCACTTCCTCCGCAGAACAATCAGGAAGCAACAAATTGGTGGAGTTGGAAAAGGTGGGACAATAATAGCTATTTGAGATATCAGCGTTGAGTCTTGAAACTTCAGCATCCATTTCACAATTAACAGCCATTGATTTTTCACAATGACACAGCTCTTTTCATAAACAAACAGACGAGAAGAGAAGAAAAGAGAAGCAAAAAGTACCTGGTTCTGCATCAGGAAATAGATTCAAACTGTAATCTATACTTCCAAATTTTGATTGCTTGCTCTCAAACTTGATTTCTTTAGGAAAATCTTCAATCGGCCCAACGGGTTTTGGTGTGTTCTTCATGCTAATCTCCAAAAATGAGTCGACCAATGCTTTTGAGAATTCAGGATCGTTAATATGGTAAGGATATCGGCTTACCTATTAACACAAATCAAAGCCAACTCAGGAGATGCTTCAACGCCTTAATGAACATTTTGAGGAAAACCCGCAAGGAATGTTTATGAAAAGAAATAACAAAACCAGAAGATGCAACACTCTCGTACTTTTCTATCTTCGTTTATCTGAATTAGCTTCTGAAGCTCATCGATCAGAGCTCCAGAAGCTTCAGCATCATAGAAAGGTTTTCCTGGGGCATCCAAAGCAGATACTCCATTCTGTGGCAGGCAAACATGAACTTTTGATGTTGACTTGTTCAATTTGTTCGCTATGAAGCTAGCAAACTCCTTGTTCTCCACCACCGTTGTGCGCATTAGTGTTACCTGAACAATGGACAGATTAGTTTGTGAACGGAATATTTATGGCATGGGGGTCACATAATCAGCCATTTTGTATACACTAGTTTGAAAGAAAAAAAGATAGTGATGATAAAATAATTCTAACACTAGTAGTATACATGGTTCAACTTGACTACACCTACAAGCAACTTATCGGAGAAGTATTCAGGACAATGGGACCATTCAAGGCGGTTAGCTTTGGCATATCCATATTCCATAGTCAGTACGCTCTAAAAGGAAGTTACAAGAACATCCAACAGATATATATAAGATTGAAAAGTACCTGAGCATTGTGCTCGTAAATCTTTCTATGTTGGAAAAGAGTAGGTATGGTATCTTTTGGGCCAAAGTTAACCATGTCCAGAGCCCCTACGCTCACAACCAAAGGGATCTTCTTCTCCAAGATAGCATCAAAACGAGAACTGTCACAGGCCATGATACCTCCAACCAGATAGTCAGCAACCTCTGTGATGGTGACGTCCAGGACACCCTAGTTATTGTCAGATCAAGAACACATTAAATTGAAAATGAGACTCTTCGTCAAATTCAAAGTTGATGTTACACCACACTTCTGAACAACAATACCTGTATAAGCCCTGCTTCAACCAGGTCTTCCATTGCCCTTCCCCCGACCCCAGTGGCATGGAACACCAGGGGGTCATAGCCTTCTTCAACCAATCTTTTCCTAGCAGCATCCACACAGGGAGTCGTTATGCCAAACATAGTGATACCAACAGTTGGTTTTTCCTTACTATCAAGGGACATTTGTGACATCTGAAAACTTCCAACCGCCATGCCTGCAAAAGCAGGTCCAGCATTCAATAGAATAACCCTGCTCACATTGTTCAGCCCACAAACTTCAACAACCGAAGGAAACAACACCAGATCAGATGTATCGGCATAAGGTTAATTTGACCACTAGCCACAGTAGAGACGATGACTTTAGGCACTCCGATAGGAAGAACCCTGAAAGCAGATGCCAGGATCGATGTACCGCCACTTCCACCCAGACCAATAGCTCCAGCAACTACACCATCTCCATGAGCTTCCTTGAGGAAATTCATGAGACCCTTGTTCATGATTCCGATTGCTTTGCCTCTATCATCGGGAAGCGTATCGCTTGAGAGAATTTCCTTTCTCCTGATGAAGTCAAAACCTCCGAAGTTCACAGGCTCATTTTGGCTGGTAGAAACATCGACAATAGTGACTTGAACCTGCAAGCTTGCACTAAAATATCACTTAATATGACCATCGAAGAGATTATCCAAAAATGCAGCAATTTCAGTACTCCCTCAAGATTTTATACATTCTTGCTTGCAACCTCTAAGAGGATCAAGAAACAGCATAAACATCTATGCAGCATACATCGGTCACTGGATCTTTTGAAATCATTAGCATTTTTTTCGTAAAAACTATAACCAGCATTTTACTTAAAACCCCAACACAGAAACATTGAATCTAGACAAATGAAGGAAAACACCGTTATTTGTAATTCCTCTTAATCTTTGATCAAAACAGATGAAACTCCAATCGCCGACTATGACATCACAAGCACGAGATGTTCCTTTGAGTTGAATTTTAGGTAAATTAGATTCCCAATCGCTAATGCACAGGAGATCTGAACCTAATTTCCTGATCTATTCTACACATGAACCAAATACCGATCATGTGTAGGACTGTTCGATTACATTGTTCTCGAATAAGCTTAATATTCTGATTCTATACATTGGGCGAAAAAAAACAACCGATTCAAGATCCAATCGCAACGTTCACAAACAATTTCGCATCAAACAATCCAACACAACACCAAAACCCCTAAACCCTCGACCACAGCACAAACCCTAAAAGCACCGTATAATTCACTATCAAACTGCGATCACAAGATGCGATCATACTCAGGTGATTCATGATATCGACAGACCTTGGATCGAGAACTAGTGGAGAACGATTTGAGATTAGATCGGACGGATTCGGCGAGGAATAGGAGCTCGTCGCCCTTGGTGTCGACGGTTCCAATACAGAATACTTGAAGAGATTTTGTGATTCTTGCTTGATCTGCCATTGAGGATCTCTTCTCCGTCGAAGTGTGAGGGGGAAGAATTGTAGGGTTTCTTTGAGTTGATTGGGGTAAGTACAGTTCTTAGTATTTCTTCTATTTGCAGCAATGTTTTGCGTCGTTTGTCTTAATTTCGTTGTCGCTATCAATTTTCTATATAGGTATGTACCACTTTCTTATCGAGAATTATTAACGATCTTAATTCATCTTATTTATTTATTTTATTTTATTTTAATTATAATATTATTTTTAAGATGTTTTATTTAAATTATAATATTTTATATTTAATAATTAATGATATATCCGTCGTTTTTTCCTAAATAGCACCTAATCTTATAGATATTTAATTTGTGATCACAGGATTAAAACAAAAACCTTGATTTTCGTTGAGTGATCTCTCCTGACATGCTATCTGTGCATACCAGCTTGAGTTAGATAAAGAAAAAGAGATTTTCACAACTTCTCGATGCAAATGGATTATCCCTTGTCGAAACTGGTCCAGATTTGTTGTTGAATGAGCCCATTTCAGTTGTACATACTCTTGAGCCCAACACAGCATTTCACCAAGCTACCAGCCTTACAGCGACTCTGAATTAGTAATAGCACCTTGTGATCACGATTAAAGAATTAGAAAAAGTTGACTTAATGATATCAATGTCATTGTTTCTAATTATCAAGTACAAATCCTTTTCAAGGGTATCATAAAACACCTCCATTTAAAATATATAATGAGGAAAGGGATTATATATATTTTTTATTGTTATGTGTTATTATGGATTAATGAAGGGTGTACATTAAATGATTGATAAATTTTAAAAACAAAAACAGTTTTAAAAAAATCTCCCCAATTGGATATATTTTAACAACACATAAATTATATGTCGTTAATAACAAACTCTTTTTTTTTTCATATATAATAGGAGTAAAGTTTCGTATATCACATATTCGACTGGATTATACGGTATGTTATTTTGCTTTGTTAGCCTTTGATCATCCTGGCATATATTCCATGGTTTATGACCATTCATGGTTATATCGCTTTCAAAATTGCCAAAATAATCCACTAAGCTTAGAACCATAGGCAATGGAATCCGCTACTCATCATGGCAAAATTAGATTTTGCTGACCCATATTTGATACTCCATCGGAAAGCGAATCATCTTTACTAGATCTGAGCAAAGTGAAATTCACATTATCTCGCTTTAGTAGACGCATGGTCTTGTCTTGATCACAAACATTTTATTAGATTGATCTTCAATTCTTTGCTTAATATGTACAGAGATTCTAGGGTTCGTGATTCGTTTCGATTGATAGTTTTAACATCTATATGGGAAATATATGCAATGCGTCGCAAAATGGGTAAACTTTTAGCTCCGATCATAAAGCACATTCCTTCATGATTTTTTTGGTAGAAATATCATGAGTTTGACTTGTGCTAACAGTTTAACATTTCGCATATATGTATCATATATTCATATCATTAAAAAGACACATCTGATTGTATAAGTGATATATGTTCAAACTTCATAGAACCTTCTGGTAGCTAGAGAGCGAGCAAACGCTGATACCCTTATGCATATCTGGCTTCTACTTCTTTTTTAAGAAGTGGTAGTACAAGACATGGCTGACCCATTGCAAATGGGGATCGGGGTATTCGGCCTTGGGATGTGGATGCAGTCGATCATCGGGGCAATGGATGTTGGTTGGATTTTTGATCCAATGATTTCGATTTATTTTATGTTTATGATTTATTTTTATTTGTTTATTGATTTTTTTTTATGGATATAATTTTTATGGGGTTATTTTTATTTTATTTTTCAGATTTTTAAAATTGCAAAAAAAAAAATCAAAACAAACAGAACTGTGTGTTGTTGGTTTTCAACAGTGGACGATCCCCGGCTCCTGCAAATGGGTGAATATGTCCCATTTAATAGGAAAACATTGACATTATGATTTAAGAAAGTTTAATATCAACAGCTTACGTTTTGTCAATTCGATTCCAACAAAGTTATTAAATGAGGGATTCGTCTCACCTCATATAACAAGCAGTCCAAGACCGAATCCTCCAATATGGGGAGATCAAGTGCTGGAAACTTGCTAGGTGTCAAGGTGCTATGTGGGGTATTATCATTTTTAAAAATGTTATTTATATTTATGAGATATTCGATTTATCAAATAACGATTTTTTTGGGATAATTATTTTAAAAGAAACAAAGTTGTTAAACGAGAATTGACTAATACTTTGACATTGCATTAGTGAAAGACTAATATCAACATCGGACATTTCGTCGGTTAAATATCTGAATAAAGTCATCGAAGGACGATTGTGGATGACCTATCAGACTTTGCAACGAAGGATAAGATACAATGTAACAATGGTAGGGGTCTCCTCTTTTAGAGTCCATGCGCGTGCAAGTCTCTCAAATCCATATCTTATAGGCAATTTTGAAGTCCTCTTCATGTATCTTAGCTTCTTGTTGGGGGAAAAGGACTAATAAACAAATATCTTTGCTCCTCTTTTTCCTCGAAAATTATTAAATTTTTTTGTACCACTTTATTCTGTTACAGTTATCTTCCTTGCATATTCAATATTAAGGACTATACAGTACTATAAAATGAAAAAGGAGTAGCTAGTAAATTAGGCGTGGTACAAAGACAATTTTAATTTGTTACAGTTAAGTAGTTAAAGGGCAGTTGGAATAGTAGCACTATAAATTCTAAGATTTGTAAATGGAAAGCAAAGCAAAGGCTGATTTGTACTACAATCTTAACCTTAAAAGTGACGTGTGCATGACATCAAACCTCAACAGTAAGTTTAAACTACATGATGTTTTACTCAAAAAAAAAATAATTACTTACTCCGTTTTATAATATATATAACTTATTAATTCGTCATGAAATTATATATGTATGTTAAATTTTTATTGAATTTGATAACAAAACAATACTTTATTTTCTCGTGTTAATAGGTTTATTCTAGCCGTTGTTAGAAAAGACAATAAAGGTTTATCAAATATGATAATCCCTCTGTTTCAAAATCTAAATAACGATTTGATTTAACACGCGGATTTATATATGTGTTGAATATATATATAATTTAATAAAGAAATAATATTTTTTATAATAGTGGGGTTTATTATTACAGTTGTGAATGAGATAGTATAGGTACTGTAAAACATGGTGATTGTTTTTGTTTTTTTTATGATAAATTTATCAAATATGATATGTTATATATATTTTAGGACAATACAAATAAACAAGTGTTACATATATTATGGAACGGAAGGAATATGTTATAAGTATATATATTTTGAAACGATCCAAACAGAGAAGTGTTGCTTATATTATGGAACGGAGAAAGTATGTAATAAGTATATATACTTTGAAACGATTCAAATATATAAGTGTCGATTATATTATGGAACGAATAGAGTATAATTTTTTGATCGGACACACATAACGAAATGATATAAGCTTTAATCGATATTGCGGGACAATAAGTTTTGTTGAGAAAATATCGTGAAACATTAATGATAATAAAAATTATATATTATAACCATGAGTCAATTGAAAATTTAAATCGTGTCTTTTAGATGAATAATGAATCCTCTTGAATTACATGTTGAATAGTATATGAAAAAAAAATTGTTGTAAAATTATAGGACGAACACAGTACTCCCTCCGTCCCGCGAAAATAACAAAGGTTGAATCCGGATCTAAAATTTATGTGTGTGTTGAATTTATATTGAATAATAAAAAAATGATTTATCGTAACAGTTGTAAGATGAGTTAGTGGATCAACTGTAACTGATTTGATGTTATCCTTATCAAATTAGAAAACGTTGTACTCCATCCGTTCCATATTACTACCTCTGTTTCATTCAAATTACAACGGTTTGATCCGACATGATAATTTATATTTGTATTGAATTAATAAGGAATGATAATTTTATTTTTGTGAGTATGTGAGATAAAGAAATGAGAGAGAAAAAATAAAGAGAAATGATTATGGAAGGATTGATGTGATATAAAATAAGGATTGTTTGATATTTTTGTTTGAAAAAAATTGATAAATAAGAAAATGTTGCAATTTGAATGGGACGGTAAAAAAAATGTTGCAATTTGAATGAGACCGAGGGAGTATATGTAATACTTGTCTTTTTGAACTGTCTCAAAATATATGCAACATATCTCATTTAATAACTTATTCACATAAAAAAAATATCAAATCAATCATCATCTATTCTAGTATACTCACTATCTCCTCTCATATTGTTACAGTAAATTATTCTAACACTAAATTTTTTTTTTTTTTTCAAATTCTACACAAATTCATCACATAAAATTGAGTGTTGAATCATGTTGTATATAATATAAAATAAAGAAAGTATTTATTTTTTATGAAACATGCAAATGAGATATATATTATAATTTTTATATAAAAAATATTATATATTTATTTAATATCGAATCTCTAATCATATTATTAATAATAATACACGTATTATCTGTCCTTGCTAATAGATGGACCAACCCATGTCTTACCAAATACAAAACAAAGTAGGTCACTATTCGCTTTTAACAAACCGTTTATGGCTTTGATATGGATCGAGCAATGGGCAAGCTCTCGCCCTCGAAGAAAGGGAAAAGAAAAGGTCAATTTTCCACAAGTTGGTCTTTCCCTTTGAAACTGTCCTCCAAAATAAAATCAATAGTTAGAAAAAGAAGGGGAAAAAAGAAAATTGTAGGTCACTGTATATGTATATCCATGACCTATATGGATGCACAACTTTTCCACGTGATTCACATCTTTAACTCAACTTGAACATATAATGGTCGTTTATTATACAATTCCCCAATTTTAACGTTCGTCGTCAATAATCCATCTATCCCGAATGGTAACGGCACACTCTTGGCAACAAGGGCCACTATTGCAAAGCTGATCGATCCGGAGATACACTCACACAAGGGCAATCACGAGACACGAAGAGGTTGCCTTATAACATCTTCAATCCATCAAATCACTTTTGGAACACGATGCTCATATCTTTGAAATGGAATGAACAACAATATGATATGTTTAGTCCCTGTACATGAGAACAAAATGATACTGATTCTTTGCCACGGTGTAAAAATACCTTGGAAACATTTGTTCTTTCACGGTCCCTTTGTGCTCTGTGGTTTGGGTTCGATTTTGGGAACCATAGTACCTTTGTAAAAAGCATTTGTCAGCTCAAAAGACAAATGGACCCCTGATGTTTGTGTCGCCCTCTCTTTTGCCTCAAGCAGCAGAGGACTTGACTCTGGCTTATCACAAGCACAAATCATAACAAAACATTTGTTCTACCCGCAACCTGATACGATGATCACAACATGGGAGTTATTGTAACTCTTTTTCTGGTTACGCATCTAATATCTCGTCTCACATCCAAAGTCACACCAAGGAAATATCTCTATTCTCATCTTTTCTGTCCGAACATAAGAGTGAAAGTTCGAAACCGCAAATCAAATGTCCTTTCTCCCTCAGACCAGAAACCGAAGAATCGACTAATCGATTATATCATGCTCAATATTGTTATTCTGATCCAATTTCGAATCACAATCATCGATGCAAAAAGGAACCTCGTGTCATAGAGTTAAAACCTTTTTAACCATGGCGAACAATTTTTGTACTATTAGAGCATGTGACACACTGTACACCATCACTAAAAATTACCCAGATCTAACCTTACTCTCAAAAAAGGAATTTCTCTCGACACCAAAAATCCAAAAACCAAAGAAGAGGAAAAAAAAAAGGAAAAAAAGAGGAAAGGGATCAGATTCTGTCGCCACTAGGCTTGGCCGGAAACCACAATGGCCTGCAACTCCTCTCGCCGGAATCGTTTCTGTTTCGCGATAAACGCCTCGATTATTCGCCGGAACTCCTCGCTGCTCATCTCCTCCTCCTCCACCACTGCCGCCGATTCCGATTCCTCCTTCGCCGCCGCCTTGCTCACGTCAGTCTCCGATCTCCTCAGCATCCTCTCCTCCTCCTCCACCGCCACAATCTCCGGCGACATCGTCTTCTTCACCACAAGAATCTCCGATTGACTCCTCAACAACCTCGATTGCACCGCTTCCGATGCAGAATCCTCTCTCACCGCAACAATCTCTCTCGGAATCATCTCCTTATCCTCAAACACAACCTCCGCCTCCGCGGTCAACTTCGGATTCGAGTCCGATTTGGCCCCTAGGGAAGCGAGAACGGAGTCGGAGTGACTCGCATTGGAGGACTCGGAGTTGTTGTTGTTGTTGGTTAACTGACCTGATTTGGCGACGAGAGTGATGACTATGGCGTTACCGAGAGCGAAGACGAAGAGAGGACTGACGAAGACGGAGCCGAGGCCACGGAGAAAGTGAGCGGAGATTTGGAATGCGAAGGGGAGGCGGAGGCTGAGCCATGAGAGGAACGCGAGGAGGAGGATGAGTTCCAGGAGACGAAACAGAGTCGTGATTCGCCGGACGCCTCCGCCGCTGCTCCACCGAAGCATCGCCGGCGTGGATTTCGAGTTCGATTTGAGAGGCGAGGTCTCTTCCATTGAGATTTTTGAGGTGAGATTTGAAATTTTTGGAGTTTTTGTGTTGGTTTTTGGAGAAGAGGGTGAGAGGTGGAGAGGAATATATAATGAGAGGTTTGGGTTGTGTGTGAGAGTGAGTGAGTGAGGTGTGGTGTGGTGTGGTGATTTTTTTTTTGCTTTTGCTTTTTTTTTTTTTTTTAACAACTTCATTCTATATTAAAAAAGAAGCATTAGATTAGTGGGGATTCATTGGGGTAATCTTTTATCAATATGACGGGTTTACGCGAATTTATCATAAAATATTATTCATAATATTCATAACAAACGTAATTTTTTTTATAAATTTATCATAAAATATTAATGATTGAATAAGTTGCATACTTCAATTTAATACATATTATGGGATTATCAGTTATGATTTGATATGAAAATAAGATTTATATTCATATATATAAAATAATATTAAATATATATGTATTATAATAATTATGAGAGGGAACGAGTATCATTTTTCAAAACATTCTGTTTTTTCATAAAATAAAAGGAGATGCTCTTTTCGTCTTAAAAAATTGACACATATATTATTTTTTATTATTCTATATGTATAAATATAGATCTCGTTTCATATTCAAATCACGTCTTATCGTTCTCCAATATATATTAAATTATAGTATATAAATTATATAACAATTAATGTTTCATGATAAATTTATAAAAAAAAATATATTTGATTATCGTTATACGTGTATCAAATTTGATATCAATACACATGTAAAATCAAATTATTTCATTGTTTTAGAAAGAGGAGTAGTTTTTTTTTTCTCCTTATTTTCTTGTTTTTGGTTTGAGTTTGGGGGTTTGGGTGGACAAAGATGAACCGAAATGTCAATGATCAAAAAAAAAAAAAGATGAACCGAAATGTGGAATGGGTGCATTTAATTCAAGTGAAAGGATAGAGGAGAAGGGTGATGGAAATTTAAAGTTGAACCATATTGGAGGGAGAATCTATGGGATGCTAGTTTTAGGAACAAAGGAATAAATTCCTACAACATGAAGTGGTTTCTCAAATTCTCGCCATGTCCTGCTAACTCTCGTGTTAGCGATCAACACATGTACTACAATTAATTTCATATCAGTCGAGATTAATGGTAATTTCTCATAAATATCATGATTAATATCAAACAACATACTGCTATAAATATCGTTTAAATCCGTAAGATAATAACGTTACCGTAGATGAGTAACCCGATCTCGAACTCTATAGGCTCCATTTATATTTGGGAAGTACCAAACATTATATTCGATGCTTGAATCCGTGAGCTTGTCATATAAAAGAAGAATTGGGCAACTCTTTTTTTATGATACTTGAAGATGGGAACAATAAATGGGAGAGGCATAACATGAAAAGGTGCAAAAAAAAAATACCAAATTCAGGAATAAACTCTTGTGCTCAGCATCTACTTGTAGTTGAATTCATTGAAGTCACTGCTAAAAGGTTGAGGAGAGCTAGCTTGGTGGGCAAATATTTTTGCTTTTGCAGCTTAAGGACATCGTTCATGAGATGCTCGCTGATGTATGTAACTCAAACCAGGCTCCGGTTAGGTTCGATCAGACCTTGTGTTTGTCGCTGATTGAATCTCTGAGATTTCAATCGATGATATCAATATCACATCTATTCAGATATTCGTTCTGTCACATATTATTGATCATATTTTTTTATTCGTGTCGTTTCAAAATATAACTAAAATATTATATTTAATAATCTTTTTACATAAAAAAATCAAAATAAATCAACATCTGTTACAGTACATACAAAATCTTTTCTCACACAAGTGTTATAATAAATTTCATTATCACTAAAAAAAACTTTTTTTTTCCATCAAATCCCATAAGAATTTAACGCAGGTATAAATCCGTAAAATCAGACTATATTATGAGATGGGGAATGTTACTTTATCAGTAATTGGAACCGTTGATAATAGACTACCGATATCATGATATCATGTCTAAGAGAGAAGACACTAGTCACGGTTGATGGCTCTTGATTCCAGCAGGAAATTGTCCTGAAAAGAGAAGAGAGGGTGAAAAACGAAGATAATTTACCCGCAAACCAACAGTTTCAAACAAGGATAAGCAAGCAGAAATGGGGTAATAAAATAAGAACACATAGGGTCCATTGCAGTCATGTAAGGAAAAGGGACAGCTTTTCCTGGCACCATGGACAGTCTTCCCAAATTTGGAATGATGGAAAATAGTTTTAAATTGTTCAAACCACATTCAAGGTTCTTGAAAATGTAAACAATACCAAAACCTTGTGATTCCAAGGGCGAGAGTTTTTGTTTTCTTTTCTTTGAATAAATCTTATAAGACATATGCATTATTTTTTAATGCTATCTCGATAATCCGATGGTCAAATCCACAAAAGGCGCTCATCTACAGCCTCGCCTATTAGTAACTTCTGCATTTTGACATCTAATGGTTTTAAGATTGTTCGAAAATTTTCATAGTTGAAGAGGATTAAGTGACTCGAGATGAAATCTTTGAAGATAAAATGCACTTTCCCTTATTCCTCACATAGATCTTTGGGAAAAAGAACTTAAGTGAAAAAAGAGTGAAGAGGACACAAATGTGTGATTTGACAACAGAGAAGCAAAGTTTTCAAACCAATCCATTGAGAAGGAATCATATTCACTGCTCATTTATTCTTGCATGTAGAAGTCTATATATAGTTATCCGACTTTGGCCCTTTCCTTGATTTATCTGCCTATATTAACATACAACTGTTGATGTTACAACATCTTGGAGTATTTCTTATAGTCTGGACATAGAATCGATGGGTATGGTCGATAAGTTGTTCAGTCCGATCTAATCGTTGCACGATCATTCCCTTGCAGCAACATAATGCATCTTCTCCAACGAGTGACGAAACTCAATAGATTTCTATGAACCACAGATTGCTTGAAATAGATCTAATCAATAGCTTATTAGATTTACCCGAATACCTATTCACGATAACTCATCCCTGTTGTAGCAGACTTATCAATAGCAATATTAGTCTAGTTGCATTGTAGCATATGTATTTATGACCAATGGATACTTCTGTATCAAAGAATTACAAAAGTTATTTAGATGATAAATAATCTTTTTTTTCAAGTATTTGATTAAAAATCTTGTTGGAATATGATGCAGCCGACTCAATCCCCCATTTACAAGAATCTCAAAAACCTCATGTACTGTTGAGGCAATATCTCACACCTCCGACTTCTTCTTATCGATCCAACCGTTCATAATGAAGAACGGGATGTCTAGAGCATGTTGATAAAATTTCAGCCCGATCCAACGATAAACGAATCGGCAAACGTTGTTTTAAGGTAGCTGTGTTTTTGTGGAGACTCCTCTTCTTTCTCCTTAGGGTTTCGTATTTTACCTTTGACTGACTTTTATGCATCATGTAGAGGCGGTTTATGCTAATCGGTTACCTTCATTAGTTGGGCTTTGGCCTTTTGGGCTTGGGCTTGGGCCACATAGGAGTGAACCAACCCAACAAATCTCCCCTTCACGACTATGTGAAGTTAACCGCCAAACCAGCGATCATACAAGAGGCTTCTTCAAAACATTCAGGTTCTTCCCCATCAGTCAAGGTCACGTACTCATAAGAAGGATACCTTATAGAAGATTGTTTCTACCTAGTGGACCTCATGAGTTGAACCGAAGGTGGTTCTGGTGCTTTATAATGAATCTCATCCTATGGCAGCTTAAGTTGCTCTTCAACATTATTTATTGGAACGTCAAGCTGATTTTCAAGTTGTTGATCATCAACATAATCATGTTGCATAGCATGTTGAACAAGCAACTGCACTAGACTAACATCAGTGAGATCATTGTTTTCCATGGGTGCAGTCTTCTCTAGCTTGTTTATATCATCAATGGTTTGATCTTCCATGAACACCACATCACGGCTTCTAATCACCTTCTTCTCAATAGGATCATATAGCTGATATCCAAGTTCATCATGACCATAGCCAAGAAAAATGCACTGCTTCGTCTTCATATCCAACTTGGATCTTTCGTTCTTTGGAACAGGAACAAAGGCTTTACAGTCAAAAACCCGTAAATGATCATAGGAGATATTCTTGCCATACCAAATCTTGTCTGGCACTTAACTGTTCAAAGCAACAGTAGGACTAAGATTAATAACATGAACTGCCCTGTATAATGTCTCATCCCAGTAAGGTTTAGGCAATTTTGCTTCTGAAAGCATACACCTAACTCTCTCAATCAAAGTCCTATTCATCTTTTCTGCTAAACCATTCAACTGAGGAGTCTTTAGAGAAGTCTTTTCATGTCTGATACCCTGCTGCCTACAATAAACACCAAAGGGTCCAATATACTCATCACCATTGTCAGTACGAATGTATTTCAGCTTCTTGCCTGACTATCTTTCAACTAAAGCCTGAAATTGTATAAACTTCTCAAGCATTTGATATTTTGTCTTCAGAGCATAAACCCAAATTTTCATGAAACAATCATCAGTAAAAATAGCAAAGTAAAGTGCACCACCAAGAGACTTTAATTTCAACGGGCCACAAATCTCAAAATACACCAATTCCAGCAACTCTGACTTTCTTGAGGGAGGATGCTTTTTAAAGGATACTCTGGTCTGCTTTCCTCCCACGCAGTGAGAACGCTTCCCTAACTCTGCATCTTTTAATCCTGGAAGCACATCCTTTTTAACTAAACAGTTCAGTCCTTTTTCATTGATATTACTAAGCCTTCGGTGCCACAAACTTGATGCGTCCATATCCACAGCATTCACACTGTCTCTAGCAACCAAAGCTTTTGTACAATACAGTTTAGCCATTTTTTCTCCTCTAGCCACAACCAAGTTACTTTAGTGAGCTTCTATTTTCCAGAACCAAAATGGTTATCATAACCACTGTTATCAAGCAGGTGAACAGAAATCAAGTTGAAGCGAACATCTGGAGCATGTTTAATTCCTCTAGTAGTAGATTCATTCCTATGTTGGTTTGTAGACAAACATCACCAACACCGATCACCTTAGACGCACCATCATTACCCATCTTCAAAACTCCAAAGTTACTTGACGAGTAAGATGTGAAGAATCCTTCCTAGGTGTAACATGCAGTGTAGCATCACTGTCTATTATCCATGTGTTTTCATCTGATACAAGATTAACTGAATCATAATTATGAAGAATAACAAGATCATCATTACCGATAGCAGTAGTCACACGATCACCATCATCTTGACCATTTTTTTTTCTGCTTTCCTTTCTTGTTTCTGTTTTCCTTTTTCAAAAGAAAACAATTCTTCTTAATGTGTCTCATTTTATGAAAATGATGGCACTCTACATTCTTGTATCTTCCCTTGGATTTGCTTCTCCTATTTTCTCTGCTACCCTTCAAATCCCTTTTTAGAGTTCTCCCCCTATTTTCAATAATAAGTACCTCGGACTGAGATGAAGAACCATGTGCCTTCCTTCTCATCTCTTCATTAAGAGCAGCACTCTTTGCTATCTGCAAAGAAACAATACCATGGGGGGGGGGGCAGAATTTGTAATGGAGACCCGAAGTATCTCCCAAGACTCGGGTAGAGTATTCAGCAACCACAATCCCAATACTTCTTCATCAAATTTGATGACCATTCCTGACAGTTGATCCAGGAGCCCTTGAAATTCATTCAAGTGATCTAAAATGGAAGTCCTCTCCCTGTATCTCAAGTTCATCAAAGAGTTCAACAAATATAATTTATTGTTTCCTGAGTTAGAGGTATACAAGGACTCAATTTTCTCCTATAAGCTTCTTGCATTAGTCTCATTAGCAATGTGGTTATAAACATTGTCATCGATCCATTGCCGAATAAAATCACAAACCTGCTAATGTGCGAATTCTCATTCCTCATCAGACTTAGAATCCGGCTTCTGAGTAGCAAAAACAGGAAGATGCATATTTCTCACAAATAGCAAGTCCCTAATTTTTCCTTTCCACATATGATAATTAGTGTTATTTAAGGATACCATCATATTTGTATTTGTCTCCATTGTTCAAGCAAGTCAAATAACTGAAACAACATTTCAGCTTTGATACCAATTGTTAGGAATATGAGGCAGCGGACTCAATCCCCCACTTGGAAAAACCTCAAAAACTTGAGGCACTGTCGAGGCAATATCTCACACCTCCTATTTCTTCTTATCGATCCAACCGTTCAGAATGAAGAACTGGATGTCCAGAGCATGCTGATAAAATTTCATTCCGATCGAACGGTGAACGAATCGACAAACGTTGTTTTAAGATGACTGTGTTTTTGTGGAGACTCCTCTTCTTTCTCCTTAGGGTTTCGTATTTTATCTTTGGCGGACTTTTATGCATCATGTAAAGGCGGTTTATGCAAGTCGGTTACCTTCATTTGTTAGACTTGGGCCTTTTGGGCTTGGGCTTGGACCACATAGGAGTGAACCAACCCAACAAATCTGATATTTCTAAAACATCAGAAAATAGGTTCTTGAGCACAGACTAGATATCCTTTTTTGAAGCCCTCGTCTCTTGTCTCATTTCTAGACAGCTAGCTAGCTGCAAACAAACAAACAATAGCAACTCCACAAACAGTAGCATATGCAACAGTTTAATGCAATGCCTGATCAATTAGTCTTTGCTTGTTCCACTCTCTGGCGTATCGCACGAGCCAAACCATGCCGTGAAGCACGCACACAAATTACACAGCTTATATCCCAAAGGGGTCCTCTTGACATAATTATATATACAGCGATTATCATATATATTTTGTTGCTCGTGCAGCTAACAGTGGGTGTCCTGCACAGATGGATATTGTCCTGTCCTGTCCTCGGCGATTATTCATCCTACTCAGTGATAAGTAACGTTTTTGTCCTGTAACTATATGATCAGTCATTCGGCGCTTATTGAGTGCATCAGGAAATAGTCTGGACAACGGAGATTTGAGTGTGACATGTAGCAGAGATCTTGGAACTCATACATATATTGGTGATACTGTAAGCTGCTGGACGATCGCTGATGGATGAACATCCATTGAGCACAACAATAGGACGGTCTCGATAATATCTGTTACTGTAAGGAAGATGTTGCTGATCAGAGGCGACTGACTGCCGCTGTCGCTACAAATAACGCTTCGTTTCCTATTGCGTAAAGCTCCGAGGGCAATAATACCTCACTCTCATTCCACTAAAAGAAACTTCCGTAAGTTTAATAACTAAGTAGATGCAGGACAAGCTGACAACAGACTTTGTTCGCTCACGCCTTATATAAGTTTGTTTACCAGATGATATTACAGTTTTGTTTAACTAACTAGCCGACCCTTGGATGAACAAGGCTCATCCCGAACATTCATGCTCTGAAACTAGCAGCAAACGGCATTGAACACCGACACCTGGAAACATTAACAGAACACCTTCATTTCCCGATCCCCTTCCCCTTCCCGTCTCTACTGGCCCTCGCCTTTCTTATTCTCGCGA
>LIEC01006030.1:0-72127 GCA_001925005.1 Drosera capensis
AAATGTATCAAGCTCATTGATGGTTTCTCATTTATTCCACCGCACAAGGCATCAAGACTTGGTGGCAACATTCAATTGGCTGAAATTGCATTATGCCAACAATGAAGAGAATTGAAATGCTTGAGTGGTTTATGAGCAAGTAATTTTCTTTGGTTTTATACACTAGCTGTATTGTCCTCCGAATATTCTAGATAGCTGAGTTTTGTGCAATTCTTGTCACCTTTGTTATGCGCTTGCTATTATAATATGCTTCGAATCAAACTGCTCTGGAAAATTCCTGTTCTTCCTTTTTTTTTTTAATATACATCCTATAGAAACAATGTAAGTGGTGGTGGTTTGAAGAAAATATTGTTGAGCCCATTTTTCTATATTAGTGGTTGCCCTTGCCTCCAAGAGTAATAGATATGACTAATGATTTAGCAGATAGGCTTTTCTTTTTAATCCAGTATACAGGTGCCAAAGTAATCGTTGGCAGGAGTACCTTTTCTGCTCTCATAATTTGTAAATTAAAATTACAAGTGTAAGTTAGTTTCATTTTACTTAATGACAGTTTCTACGAACTTCCACTCCTCCTGTGATGCTGCTCATCTTGATCATGGATTCCACAAATGCATTGTAGAAAGCTTCTTGTGAGTCAGCAAATTCAGTCACTAGATCTTTGGTCACAAGTGATGTAAGAAAAGTTTGATCGGAAGTTAAAAGGCCTCTTCCTTGTAGAATAAGCTTGTAGTATGTATTGTCAAAAGATATAGGAGAAGTATCCATGATTGACCCGAGACCAAAACTTGCATTTGGCCCATACAAGTCCTCCGAAGGCTTTCTGCAAAAGAAGGATCCATTGATGGGTCAATGTCGTAAGTGCTGTTAAAGTTATGGATATTCGGTCTTCAAATGATCTGCAATGTGAGAATCCAAGAGTATGCCCTCCTGCTTATCAAACAGAGTTAGTGGCGTAGTGCAACTATTTGATTTTTAACATTAGGAAGGCACTAGTGCAAGCTATTTTTTTGTTTTCTGTGTTTACCTGATAGAGCAACTAGCTCTTTGCCTGTTAGACCTCGTTGTGTAAAGCTTTGCTGAAGTTGAAATAAAGTGAATCTTGGAGCTGGCAACGAGCGGGCTTCCATGTCGATCGAGGTTCTACCATCTTTTCTTCCTTTCGGTACATCCCAAGTAGGCCCACCTGACTATAGGACGACATGACAAGTTTTACTTATTCAGGGTGAAGATGTGCTGAAAAATGCGTTATTTTTTTTTTCGTTTGTAAAAATATCTTTTCCAACCTGAACTCGGTTCTCTTGGCCAATGAGAAGTTGACTGTCTTCGGTGATTTTCATGAATATGCCCGAAACGGCTCAAGTTGATGCTTGAACAATTTTTATTTAATGTATGCACCATGATATTAGAAGAAATAGGAAATCTGATGCTAGGGTCTGGGTCCTTGTACTGTTGCTATTTTAATGGTAATTAGCTATCTTCACCGTTTACTTACAATCATGACTGCATCTCTTGCAGCTAATGCCAGTATATCGGCGCATGAGACCACTCCAGGACACAAAAACTCCAGTTCCTTCTTTGCATCATCAATGGCATCAAATGCGCGTAGTGTCAGATTTGGCCGCCCTTGCTTCTCTGCATTGTTTCCTCCCACAGAGTCAAGCAGCACTGAAGCATCACAACCCTTCATCAGAAATTATTGCAGTCAATAAGTTAAACATCTAAGCGAAGGAACTATCATCAAAAGCCTTGTAACGAACAGCTTTTTTGTTGGACGTTTACCCTTATGAAGCAATCATGGAAATGCAGCCTGAGCAGCGCTGCGGGAACACTGTTGTCCCTTTGAGTTGCTCTCATTACCACGTTTGTAATGACTGATTCTGCACCAGGGCACGTTCGTTCGTAATAGTTGGAGCTTAAGGCATCTCCAAAAGATGATGCATAGCAGATGACAACTAAGCTCAAGACAAAGGCCCAAACATTCATGGTATGTTCCCTATTCTCTTAATCTCCGTAAGTTATATGATTTGAAAAAAGGCGCTCGAGGTTATTTATAAAGGAAAAGAGTTGGTGGTGATAGATGTTTGGTTTTGGGGCATTTAATGGTTTAGTTATGCCTAATCTCAAGTATTATCAATGGATTCTCATTAGCAAGACAATGCATGTTCCGTTTTACCTCTTCAGTGTTAGCAGCTTGTCGAATTTCTGAATGGCTAATTCAAATATCTTGATGACAATGGTCGACTTGAGCCTGAAAGAGTATGTTTTTCCTTCTCCAGGATCAGATATGCATTTATTGTGCGGGCCGAGTTACACGACGACAAGGGAAAAGGAGGATGCTCTAGTGCTACCAACATCTCAAAACATACTGTCTCTTTAGGTGCGTCTTTGTATACAGCGGAGTCCATCGCGAGCAGATCTTTTCCTTTGAAGTTTGGTATCAAAGTCTGTCAAAGGCGATTTTTTTGGGAGCTGAGAAGCAAGAGCGGGATACATGATGAGTGCTGATGATAGAAGTTGCTATTGCATGCAGGAGCGTGAATGTCAGGTATCCGTTTTCTATACCGTGATCATACTATTTATCATGTATTTATTACGTATTGTGATTTGTTATTTTAAAGAATAACTATTAATTGATACGATTTAAAATTTATATTGATCAAGGGTTATATTCCGTAATAAGTAACTTAAACTATTTTTTATGTTTTATGATAAATTTATAAAAAAATATCATTTCTTTATCTTGCGAATCAACTGTAACGCGATCAACTTTATGATCCACGTGACAGCTGTCCCAAGTTTTATGGGATGGAGATAACGGAAGATTATTCTTATTTGTCAATCGTCCTATGCTTTTTCCACCTACCATTACATCGGATTGTTGATACTAGACAGCGGGCACGAGTTTTTCTTGTATTTTCTTGAAATGATAAAATGGAGGGAAATATCAATAAGAAATAAATGAGAGAGGCCCAAAAATCTTTCTAAATGTGGCACTGTAGCGCCTCGCCATGATGAGATGAGATGAGATGAGATGAGATGAGATGTAAACATTGGCAAAAGAAAGATCACATTTATTGACACAAGGTGTCCATGTGTCTTTAAAATGGACAATTACTATAGGGCTTTTGTTTTGTCATTTTATATCAGATTTAATACCAAAATCTACTGCTAAGCATTGAAAAATCATACCATACCATAAAATCGTGCTAAAAATATTGAATACTTATCATGGGTACTTAGTGAACAACAATCCTACTTTGAGCCATTTGTCTAGGATTTCACACCTTTAAGCGACATCATAACCACGACGTGAGGGATATGAAAAATAATTCGGAATGTAACTTTGATTATCGAACAATAAATCTCGAAATACTTAGATACTTGATGAAAATATCTTGCTACCGAAACATGGCCAAAATTCAAAAGGAATCATTAAGTTTACACTTATTATAGGGAACAAGGCAGAGGGCCAAGCCTAAAACTTTACCAGGAATGTAGAATAGAAGAAAACAACAACAAAAAGGAAATAGCTAGCGTTTAGCATAGCGATTGGTAGCATATATAATGGGAGAAATGAGAGATGCTGCAATGGTAGTTGTTTTTAGAGACTTTTTTCCATCATTTAAAATTCAAATTTTGTGATGAAAACTGCTTTTGTAGTTGTTTATTGGCCTTTGCATGGAGCATAAATATTTTTGTCTTATTTGAAAAATTTTATATTCAAAATTTTAATGGTATGTTATCAATCTTTTTTACTCAAAAAACAATGAACTAATTTTTATTATATAAAAGATCACTATTTAAATTTTGGATTTTCCACATATTTGTCCATCATTAAAAAACAAAACAAATCTTTCAAGAAAAAACATATCTTCATTATTTGAAGTACAATAATTTTACATAGAAATACAATTTCAATAATTTGATAACATACGTCGTGATGATTTACACGAACATATAATTTCATCGTATCACCAATCAACACCCCCACAACAACGTCTTCACCAATCAATCGTCATACCTTTAACTATGCTCTTCGACTATTCTCCCTCTTCTTCACCACCATACACCCTACCCCGACCACAGTCGCTACTCCCACCAACACTACGATCGCGATCCCCACCTTCTTCTCCGCACTCATCCCATGTTTCTCCTCGTGATTTGGCTTCGATGCTGGCGAGGACGACGATGATGGCGGTGATTCCGGGCTTGGCGGCCATGGAGTGGGGGACAATGATTCGACGGGGCTCGAGTGAGGGGAGGGTGCGGTGGCGGAGATGAAAAGAGATTTAGGATTTTTGAGATGTATTTATTAAAAAAGACGATATTGACTTTTTTGAAAATTGAATTAGGACCTTTTAAAAATTAATTGATTGTTTATTGAGTAAAAAAGCTTGAAAATGTAATCTTATAGATAATTATCTCTTAAATAGATGAGACACTCAAAGAACATGTTACCTAAAGATTAAAGTCCACATGTATAATTTTATTTTCCTAATTTGTATTGCAATTATTTTCGTTTCCTGATCCGATTTAAAGAATAAAGGTATGCAAATAAAAATCAAAACCAATGAAATAAGAAAACAATTTAAAAAACACTTATTTTATAGTGAAGATATGTTCGATTTAACGAAAGTTGACCATGTCTCTGGAAACATGAAAATAGAATTGTTTATAGTGATATTTGGCCTATGTATTTAGGTTTCTTTATTGACAAAAGAAGAAGAATTTTATCAAGAGATCAATAGCCAATTCTGCGGACCAAAAATGTTATGCTAGCTTAGTAGCTTCTAAACATTGTCATCTTTTTCTTTTTCTTTTGTATATTTCTTTTATGACATAAGTATTCATGACACATTAGAATTGATTTTCTAAGACAAAGAAATATCGTGTTACTTTTTTCTCAACTTTTGACCTTAGTTTTAAGATACCAAAGTCTAGAAATAGATTTCATGGACATATATTTATCCTTTATAATAGTCAGTCTCAACGAATAATATTGTATCGGTCAAGTTTCAATTGTTCTACTTCAAGTTGCAACTAAACGAGCATGATTACCTCTCTCTTTCGCCCTGTTCCCCTCACTTTTGTGTGCACTTTTCACTGTTTCTTTTGTATGATCTACATTGGCAAATTTCCAATCTCATTTATTACCTAATCTATCCTTATATACAAACAAAATCGTGAAACGATCATATTATTATTTATTAAAAATCATCAAAACATAAGTTGAATATTGATCTTTGAAATATTATATTTTTTATGAGATTAAAGAAATATCAAAATTGATAAAGTAAAGAAAAATTACATAATGAACTTTAAAAACCATTAAACCCAAAAATTAAAAATTTTGTATTTAAAAAAGCCAAAATTCATTTTTAAACCCTATAATATGATGAAGATAATGATACAACAGTTAATTCAATATTATTTATAATATAATTTTTTTCTTTTAATCATGCATTTAAGGTTTATGAATTATCAAGTTGAGTAAAAATAATGTTTTATCACAAACACATGCATAACTCAAATCAAATCATTGTATAAGTTCAATATCCACCATTCCCATTGCCAATTTTGCCAACCTATGATAGATGTGAATCAGGGTTTCTCAATTTTACCCCTAATAATTTGCTTTACTTTGCCCACATACACTGCTGGCTTCTTCTAGCAATCGATTTGTACGGTACTTCTTTTAATAGGGCTTTTGTCGCCCTTCACAAATTTCATGCAAAATCTCAAAAATATTGAAAAAATCTCACTCCAGTCGTTTCAATCAATTTGATTTGAAACTCTTTTTGTACCCAAAATCTTCAAATTCTATTCAAATCTTGTCCATCATCTTGCCAATCTGCAATTTGAGCAGGAAAGGTTTCGATTTTGAGCAGAACACCCTTTGTGGGTATGATAGAAGGGAACCCTTTTGATCAATCCAGTTGTTGATTTCATGGATCTGTTGATCTGTTGATAGTAAATATCACATGGGTTTGTTTCAATTTTGAAGAGTTTCATCTTGGTGCTTTGGTGATCAGAACTCAATTGCACTGTGAGTTTGTTTCTATGCCCTGATTTTGATTTGTGGGTGAAATTGTTTTTTGGGAGTAAAATCGTGAAATTGGATCATGATTTGATTTTTCGTGGTATTTGGTTGATTTTGGGGTTTTGTACGATCATGTGATGGGATATGAAGTTAGGGTTTTGTATGAAGTTGGATTATCCTTGTTGATGGTCTTGTTGGATACTTGGATGGTGTGGATGTTTCTAGTTGAAAATTGTGCAAGTTTACATCTCAGTTTCTGCTGTTCTTTTGCTATAGCTATTGTGTTGTTTTTGGACCCTTTATTTGGCACGTAGTAGCTTTTTCCTGTCTCCCCTCATCCCCTCTCCTTTCTTTCCGATGAGATCTCGATAGTCTTGAGTGTTTGTTTGTGCTTACTGATTTGGCTCTAGTGTTGCGAAAGGGGACGGACGTGCTTAGTAGTGATCTAAGTTGTTCTGTTATTGTTTCATGTGCTAAATCATGGTCTTGTTTGACCAGACAACAAAGTTCCAGTGGTCGCGGTCCTTGATCAGGAGTTTATGCTTCTACTTTGGACGCGGAAGAATCAGAGGTTGGCCTCGGTGAAATGAGGGATGTTATCGAGGTTGATAGAATTCTTGTGGTCCTGTTGGCAGCCATTGTCTAATGGTTCTGCTCAATCAGGATCAGATGCAACTGGCCGGCAGGACGGGCTCCTATGGTACAAAGACATCGGGAAACATGTCAACGGGGAGTTCTCGATGGCTGTTGTCCAGGCGAATCAGTTGTTGGAGGATCAATGCCAGATAGAATCTGGCTGTTTGAGCATACTTGATTCTGGTCCATATGGAACTTTCGCCGGAGTCTATGATGGACACGGTGGACCGGAGACATCTCGCTACATCAATAAACACCTGTTCCCGCACCTAAGAAGTAAGTTGTAGTATGTGAATTTACATTGCTCTTAGTTTCATGTGATTTTAATAAGAAGATGTTTTTTTTGCCAAGTGATTCACATTCATCATTCGATGTTGTGCAGGGTATGCTGCTGAGCACAAATGTATGTCCATTGATGTTATAAAGAAGGCTTTTCAAGCAACCGAAGAAGGTTTTATGAGCCAAGTTGCGAGACAATGGTCAACTAAGCCCCAGATAGCTTCTGTTGGGTCTTGCTGCTTGGTCGGTATAGTATGTAGTGGTACACTGTACGTTGCTAATCTTGGTGACTCTCGGGCTGTTATGGGGAGAGTTCTAAAATCTAAAGGAGAGGTTCTTCCCATTCAGCTATCGGATGAACATAACGTGAGCATCGAGTCCGTGAGGCGTGAGATGCATGCAATGCATCCAGATGACCCTCATATTGTAGTTCTGAAGCATAATGTTTGGCGTGTGAAGGGCATAATACAGGTTAGATCTTTGTTTTAATAATCTCTCCGTAATTATTTTAATCTGCTGTAATAAATGTCTAGGATGTTATGTGATTTCTCTGCATCACGGGGCCTTACTGGTCCTTCTTTTACGTAAGCCGTCATGCATATTCCACCTTCCTTTCTGCATAGATTTTACAAACCAGCTGAGTAGCTCAGATATCATGGCCTATTCGTGAACTCTCCTCCCTAGCAGTGTAGTCTGGCCCTTCGGGAAGGGTGGTCTGGCCTAGAGGCTAAATCGGAGCTTCATTTTTTTCTTCAATCATGGTTTTAGACTACTCGGGTTATGATATATGATGTTATCCCCACCCTGACTGATGCCAGTTCGTTCTTTAATATTGTTTTAGTCTAGATGGATTTGTATGTCAAACCAACGGAAAAATGAACTGGGATGTTCATTTCGATAATAGAGACTGCGAAGCTGGATTTTTTATGTACATGTCAGCCTGAGTTGGATGCTCTTTATCGGTTCAATGTTCTGATTTCCTTCAAATTTCATCAGGCATGTTGTTCCCTTGATCGTTTCTGCTATCAGTCTTGCTGAGATATTTAACTTTCATGATATACCTCATTTTCGATGAAGGTTTTTTTTTTTGGTGGCCTGGAACTCAAACTCTTATCTGTGACTATAGAATACAGATATAACTGATTGAAGTGCCTTTTTGATCCTTGACATGGTATCGAAGTTCCATTTACAGTGTGCAGTGCAGTTAATTTGACTATTTACGTTCCATTTTCTTTGTCACAGATATCTAGATCCATTGGCGACGTATACTTGAAAAAGGCCGAGTATGACCGGGAGCCTTTATATGCTAAGTTCCGTGTCCGTGAACCCTTCAAAAACCCAATTTTGAGTGCCGAACCATCCATCTCCGTGACCGAGTTGCTGCCAGAAGATCAGTTCCTTATATTTGCTTCTGATGGTCTTTGGGAGCACCTTAGCAATCAAGAAGCAGTTGATATTGTTCATAGCAGTCCTTGCAATGTAACTACAACTCCTTCCTCTGCATATTTCTGAGAGTATTTTCGCACTAATCAGAAATTAAATCTTGGGTCGCCGCATGGAGGTTGTCGTTGAACCAGCTAAAATAGCAGCATGTTGGCATCCATATATGAATTTGTGTGGTGTTCGGCTTTCTTGGACCTAAAATTTGTTTGTGGATTCTCCTCTCGTAGGGAAGCGCAAGGAAACTTGTCAAAGCGGCATTGCAGGAAGCGGCGAAGAAGAGAGAGATGAGGTACTCGGACCTAAAGAAGATAGAGCGAGGGGTACGACGGCATTTCCACGATGACATAACTGTGATCATCGTGTTTCTTGATTCAAACCTCATAAGCCGAGCCAGTTCGGCAAAGAGTCCTTCTGTATCCCTTAAAGGAGGAGGCATCAGTGTTCCGGCTAAGAGTCTTGCTGCTGTTCCACTGGATGATAACGGCTGACGAAAAGAAGTAGTGTTTTGCGTATATCTTGTTGCAACTTAGATTCAAGAAAAGAAAACCTTACCTTCTTCAGACTTTGATCAACCTCCAGGTGATATAATACTTTTACTACTGAGAAAAGATAAGTGAAGGTGTTGATATTGAATTTGAATTCGTTAGTATATGATGTGAAATTTAACTTCAGTGCCGCTTGTTGTCGCGAAAGATTCAATGGTTCTATGACCTTTCTTTCTTCCTTCGAGGGCTGTCTTTGTGAATCTATCTGTTACATGAGACGTCGTCTTATTCATCAGATAGACTCTGATTTCATTGTAGATGATGAGAAGTAGCAGATATGAGATAACGCTAATAAGAAGCAGCATTTGTACTTGATTAGTGGCGATTACATCTGTATATATGTGCCTTCGATTTGGACACTGAGGTCTTTACGCATAACTTACGATTTCCAAAATCTGTTTTGTTTTTTCCTTAAAAATACATACAATATGAATAATATTATTTCTAGTTTTGAAATATTAATCATCATCTTGAGTGACTAGCGTTTACGTACATATCGTAATAACTCTATCCAATGCTAGTAACAATTGATCAGTTCACGTGCCTGTCACATTCCTAGAAGAACTTATGTAAGTTCTCGGCGGTGAGGGTGGTTACAAGATACTGATTGATTTGCTGCGTGGGATGAGCAGCGTCCCAAAAGACATATTCCGAGTTATTCTTGCAAGAAAATATGTCGACGAGCCCATTTAAACTAATCCTGTTCCGCAGCATCCCCTGTCGTTCACTTTGCAGCCTAAAACAACAAAGTAACGTCATTGAAACATTAGTCGAAACAATTATACATAAACAACATAAAGCAATATGCATATGTTGAGATTGTGTGTGAGTTAATACCGAAATGTGCTGCATTTTCTATGACATACATAAGCTTGGAATAGATATCCAAGTATCCGAATTTCGCTCCTGGAAAATTTCGGTTAAGGGAGTCTATCAGCGTTTGCAACTTGAAGTTGAAGAGAGTTGCAGCGTTGTCGAATTCAGCAACAGGAGCTCTAAATATCCCGCCAGCAGTCGTCCTGGAAAATGGAATATGCCCATAAGGCGGTATACCAAAGACGCCAATCCTCCTCGCCCCTAGGGAATATAACGCCTGCACCAATACAATAACAAAACCTCTTCTGAAGATCGATTCACATTCGAACATTTTCCTTAGTTTAGTATATGTGGCATACTGATGGACCTACCTTAAGGGAGTTTGATGCAAAGCGGATTAGGAGATCGGTGTACGAGGCTAAGTCGTTATTTCGTCTCCTTTCGGACAAGGGATCGTCGAAGTTGTTCAGGAAATCATTTACTCCAGTTCCTACCAAGTAGAAAGCCTGTGATAAAATGCTCGACACATTTTCATCTCCCACTTGTAGTTTCATATTGACTATGTACTCTTCAAAGTATCTGTATTGTTCCGCCAATGTCCTCGCCGTATACTACAAGGAAAACAGATCATATATGTCATATGATTAGTAGAACACTGGCGTGACTCCAATTTATTGAACCCTGATATCTTTGTTAGGCGTTCACTGATTTCATTGATTGAACTTAAAATTTCGGTCACCGAATCCCCCTGTTTCCTTTTTAGTCTTTAAACTGAGTATGTCGAGAAAATCTTACCCTTGCTCTCGATGTGGATGGATCCCAACCAGAACATCCACAAGCGAAGCTAACTCCGGTTAACATGTCATTCAATGAAAGGCGTTCGTCTAAATAAGATGGCACCATCTCTTTTATGCCAAGTTCTTGAGCTGTATTATCATTCATCAAACAATAAGATGATTACAATAAGCACATGGACCATTGATATCATCAGCTTTGCTGGATCAAATAGCGGAAACCCATAGAAACAAATGGTACAAAATAGCAATAAAGAAACCGTAATATCTGAAGAAGATTAGATTCCAATGTGTATAATCGGGTTGAGCTTTTGATAAAGATGGGTTCTCAAAAATGAATACTTCGAAAAACATATAAAAAAGAGTTACCAAGAATATCGGTTGGAATATAGCCATTGCTGAATCTTCCCGTCGGTTTGCTACCCTTGAAGTCTCTACCATAAGGGGCATGATTCGTCTTACACAACGTCGGATAATCGTTATTCATGCCTGCATCCAGGATAGAGTCTCCGAAAGCAAAAATCGCCGGCACTGTCATGGTTGGTGGTAACTGAACCAGTGCATGTAGTTCTTGGAGAAGAGATGAAATTAACAGTTGAGCAAAAAGGATTCTGAGGCAAAGAAATTTCATTCTCTTCAAGAAATCTGAATGAGCTGCCTCCTCAGTTAACAAAACTCTAAGTCAATCTCTATGTGATTCTATTGCTCAATATTCACTGAAATGTGTATTGAGAATCGTGTAAAAATGGACCGCACAAACGTTATGAACATAAAGAACCTGTGATGTATTTATATGACCAATACTGAACTTGCATATAGTCACACTATATACTAGTCATCAACGTGGCCCTAAAACACATTGATTAATCACTTGTTGAACATTTATGATAAGTATGCATCAAATTTTATCTATAGAATCGCCTGTAAAAGCTCCCTATGTAAAGACTAAGATTCGCCTTGTATTCTCTCGGCGATGGCTACGGTACGTGAATACGAAGGTATTCCTTTTTCCTCCCACCTGTTGGAATGGAACATTGAATGACTAAGTAGCCAGCTTTCCTTGACATTTTTTTTAGCTGTATACTTAACTAACTTAAAGTTAATACCAGAATTTGAATAGATCTTATGCCTTTTGATTATGAAAACCTGAATATCAAATCCCCTTTGATCATACGAACCCGTAGATATCATTCTGCAAAGAATCATTTCCTGTGATCCATGCACAATAGAAGAGCTTGATAACACTTCTTATTCGAGATGTATCATGTTGAAAAATCAACTCCGTGAAAGGAACAAAACGAAAATAACCGAATCTTGACACAATTTCATAACATGAAATCTACTCTAAATTATGTTTTTTTTTATTAATGGTGTATATACCTAGTTAAAAAAACAGCGTTTACTGGTTGAGGCGTATGACTAGCCTAAAATCTTCATTTATGGGCAATGCCGGACGATTGGATACATATGGGAACTCCTCAAACTTTTTCATTAGCAACTCTGGGTTGTAGCTCTGCCACTATGACCACGGACACTAATCATAAATACGAAATCAATGTGTACGATATAATCCTACCGAATTTTTTCATAGATTTGTATCTTTAGAAGCCGACTTTCGGGTCCAAAAAATGGATACAACTTAGCAAGAATGTGCCCTAAACCAACACTTCATGTCCCTCACTCCTAAGTTCACATTTTGGAGGAAGAAGAGTATTCAGGACACACTGTTTTCATCTTCTTTTCAATATTCTTACATATATTTCAAATAACCAATCAATAGATAACTTCACAAATAGGAGTAGTTTTTTACACCTACATTATAACTACAAGGAAATAAAATACGAGTTTAAGTCTGAGATCAGGAGGTTCTGTTTTTATCTAGCTAAACTTTGGAGTAAGATTGAGCTCCCTTCTTGAGTCTAAATCCGACATGATAGGAGGTCCCTGTACCAACAGGTTGTGAAGAGTTGGGAGTAAAGCCACAAAGAAGACTTATCTTTTTGGATAATCACGAGGAATTGATTAAGTGATAAGTCATTCTCCTTTTCTAATCTTGAGATCAAGGATTCAACATCTTACACCATGTATTTTAATGTTGATGTTCTCTCTATGCTCTGTAATTAACGAAATTATGTTGATATGTTTATCTGCCCTTTCCTTTCTTTATTCCGTGTGAAGTCAGTTAATTGCCTTAGTGAGCAGGTTCACACTTCTGGGCATAAGGGCATTGTATCTTTTTGCTGTTACCCCTGTTTTTGTTCTTCCCTTCAGTGTAGATTCTGTAAGATACTCCAATTGATTATTCAGTGATGACACAACACAGTCCACGCCCGAAAATCGACCCCCACGGTTTTCTGATTGACTCGTAATCAATTATCTTATCATCTTACTATAACCTCATAACCTATAAAAATCAGCAATATCGATCCTGTTGATTTTGACATTAAAGCAAGTGCGTAAGAGTGGATGTAAATATACCCGAAGTACCCAAATTCCGTCCCTATGGTATATCGCTAGGTGAGGGACATATGATAATAGGGTTGTGGTATATGGAAATTAATCTGCGGCCGACCTCTCTATAGGCTCCTAAAAGTGAACTTAGAAGACAATAGTAATGTTCACAAGATATGGTTGTTTAGACAAAATGCTGGAAACTTAATTGCTTTGGTATAATCTGGGTAAAGAAAAATATTCATTTGGAGTCATCTATTTGAAGACAATTTATTATTTTTCAAGAAAAGAAAATAATAAAAAATAAGCATAAACAGTATTTTCTCTTTTTCAATTTATCCGTCATTTGAGGAGTTGAATACAGTTTCAAAATATATATGATTTGAGATAATTTAGACAAAAAATAAAATTTCTTATCACTTTTATCTATACATTTATTATTTTTTATATTTTGACTCTTTCAATGCAATCCTTAAACAATTTATCATTAATAAATATAAAAATGAAATTTTCTTATATTATCAAGATGTATAATCAAATTTTTTTCAATATATGTGTTTTGATTTAACGATATATAAATTGAAAAAGAGGGAATATACCACAGGAGGAAAAAGAGAGAATACATAAAATTGGGAAAATCTTTAGTGTTTCTACAGTACTGCACCCCTTATTCCTCGTGCGCTCCATGTGCACTACAACTCTAAAACGCACGAAAAGAAAAGAAAAAAAGAAAGAAAGAAAAAAGAGATGAAGTATGATGCATGATGCAGTGCACGGCAGTACTCCGTAATAAATTTAGTACCAACGCGAAATCCCCGAGGAAAAAATTTAGGATTCCATTATACTGGAAAGTGGAAAATCTATAAGGTGAAATTCCATTGTATCCCTTCCATGGAGTGAAGAATTTGAAGATATCACACTATATGTCTTGGAAGCTTGGAACTTCAAAAAAAAAAACTTGATATATAATTAGATTGTCATGCATCAATCCTGGAAGAGGTGAGTTAGGTTATCAAAGAGGATGCAAGCCTAATACGTGACGAAACATTTCGATATTCCGCAGTTTTATTCTGATGAGCTACTGAGCTTAAATCACACTGTCTAGACATGAGATGGAGTTGTTCAAACCACACAATGGTACATTATTAGCAAGTGATATCAATGCTGAGATATAGCAAGTTTCGATAGACTCCAAAGTTCAGGTCCCATTCGGAGTCTAGTAATCAGTTTCATGAAGAAGAGTCCAGGAGAAATTGTATTTTGGCAAGTCCGCCAGGAACCATAATAAAGTTCCATGTCGGTGACAAAATCGAGGATGACAACGAACCCATGATGCCGGATTGCCAAATGTGTTTTAAGAGACATATCCGCTGCTACCGATCAGATTAGAAATGGATGATGTCCGACATATGATACGGTTGCAGCAGATTCATAGATTTCGTCCTAACAAAAACCGGTGCCACAAGGTAACCAACAAAAATTCCGGTTTGGCTGCTTAACTGAACTGGGCAAAGCATACCGACCCGACGGGTCGCATCAGAATTGATTAATTAGTTTCCTGATATGTGAACTTGAAAAATCCGGAGTATTAACTGAAATGGAGAGGACTCTGTCAGCAATAAGGTGATCCCAGACCCATCAATGTGCCTGGTTTTGCAATTCCGCATCAACAAAGAGCGGAAATGATACCAAAACTGTAACTTCTATTAGATACAAGAAGCTCCGAGGGTTAAGTCTCAGGCGCAGGCTGAGACATACAATAAAATTTGTTATACACAATCTCTAATCTGATACAATAGCCCCGGATATGGTTCCGGCATGGAACCATATCACCTAAACCTAAACCTATGTGACACCAGGGGGTACAGTCGTATAACTTCCAGTAAAGTGGTAGAAATGTGTAATCTAAAATGTACAAAGACCACGAGGATGGATGGATCTTTTCTTTTTCTGGTTTTTTTTTCCCTTTTATAGATCCCTCCTGCACAAGGGGCAAGATCCATGCCTAACAAGCCATTTGTCTATGCAAGGAAGGTGAAACATGTGGTGACAATGAGGCAAGATTCGAACCGTTTCTCCGACTTGGAAGTCCTGAAAAGCAAAGCATCAAAAAAAAAATAAAAATATCAGAGCCGGATTCATAAATGTACGTACTAGCCAATGTATCTCCAAGTTCTTGGAAGTTGGCAATTGCGTGTTTCCATGTGACGGGAAACAGAATGTCTCTAAATCGAGGTGGATAAACTCACAAGCCAAATGCTTCAGCACAAGTTGGTTAAACCTAACTTTTTCCCAACATATTGATGAATATGCCTACCTGCAAGCACACGGAGCAAGAAACTTTTTCCCCTGAAGCATCCACATCGTCGTTGGTGGCGACTTTGACCTTGGGGATCTTCTCAACCATGTGGCAAGGCAACCCCTTGGTCGCTTCCATCTCAAAGAAGCTTGGGATTTCATCGAAAGCTAATTCCATGGCCCCCATCTGATAAGACGCAAATAGAAATGTTCAAGCAATGAGCGACGCAACAATGAATTGCCACCAAGATTCTCCAAAAACTAGATAATGACCACTCAAGGTCACGTAAAGCTTTACAACAATGCAATTATGCAAAAATGTGAGATTCACAGGTTAAGTACCTGACTTTGCACGGCGCTAAGCATAGCAGGACCGATCCTCTCACGGACGAGTCTACCACTCAAAAGGCTCGTAATGACATCAATCTGCAAAACCCACATCCAAATTGCGGAGATTAGCATAATTCATCAGTGTCCAACCTCATACTCAATAAGCAATTCCCCGATCAAATCACTCAAATTCATCAAGGCCATGAATCAATGAGATAGGCAACAGAACATACCAAGTAAAGGAGACACCCGATTCCAGTCTCATCAGATCGCCATAGAATGACAGATGATTCGAAGACCTCAAGCGAAAACACAGCACCCGAAATCGCTCCGATCGCTGCCCCTCTTATGAACCCACTCTCCGTTTCTTGGCCGATCAATGCCCCAGTCATTGCGCCCAAAAGGGTACCAACTGCACATCCAAATAATAGAACCCCAATCTTATCAACAACCCAACAAGAATTCATCAACATTCATAGAGAGTCATAGTTGACTATATTTCCCCTAAACCAAACCCTAGCAAGCTAGATGCTTCATCAAATCTCAAAATCAAAGCTAAATATATTGCAGATATAAATAATATGTGCATGATCAAAACTAATAATAAGATTCAAATGACAATAACAACCCAGATAATCCCGTGAAAGACGGTCAGAGGAGGCCGAAATGTGGCGAATAACGGAAAGACCATTTCCGATACAACAATAATAAGATTCAAATCACAAATAGAAAATCCCACAAACCTAATGCGAAAAAGAAGACGAAGATCGCAGAGAAGAGACTCCCTATTATCGCAGAAACCGTGAAATTCGAAGTATTCCTCATCCTCTCAACCAAATTCGACCACGACAAGATCGGCGACGAAGAAGCCATCGATGATGAAGAAGCCGATGACAAAGATCTTGATGGGTATTCATAGACATCCATTTTCAACCCCTTCAAATTCCTCAAAATTCCTCAAATTTCAACACAAATTGAAACCCAAATATATTCGAAGCTTCGATTTTGGGAAATGGATAATCGCTTAATCGATAAGAAATCATGCGAATCGATGGATTTTTGAGATCGAATTTATAGCCCTCACGTTTGTCTTGTGTGGCCCTGTTGAGAGAAATGGAACAATAGGAATTGGAAACTCTACCCACATCGACCAGGTGGACCAAACTAGAATTTTGGACAATAAAATGAGAAGGGGCAACGAAAGTGGGGAATGGACGATCACAAGGTGGGAAGGTTTTTTAACGAATTTGGTGAGGAATTTTTTGGGTATTGAACGCGTGAGACATAATACAGATTGACATTTTTTTTTTGTCAATCGATAGTTTTATGTAGGTTAATATTCATTGGTTGCATTATCATGATCCAATCCAATTCAACGTTATTGGATTAGATAAAATTTTAAGTTACATTATGATGGATTGGATAAAAAAAATCCAAATTCATGGATTGAATATGAACAAATTCATAGATTGTTGACTAATCAAATCACAAATAAAAAATATTAATTTAGTTAAATTATTTCTTGTTTCAATAATCTCCTCAAAATTAAATTTATCTTTCGAGATCGGTTAAGGTGAGAACATAGATATGAATTTAGTTCTGTTAAGTACTAATGGATTAGTGATTTTGATTCATATTCTATAGATATGATGAAGTATTGTTTATGATTTGTGATGAGAATTATTTGATATTGTATTAAGTTTGTAGTTCGTTGTAAGAAATACAGTTTATTTCTTGATTTTATTATTAAGATAATAATTATGAATCCATCGTTATGACTCAAAATGGCGAGGATTATTATTCTGAACTTGGTTACGTATAGATCCTTTTAACATGTAAGATATAGATGGATATGATATTTATGTTGATAAGTTGTTTGCAACATTATGATACATGATATGTTTCATATTATCATTATGATATTGTTATTAATTTTTTGTTCTTATAATCTTAAATAGATGTATAATTAAATAGATTTTCTAATTTTGAGAATTAATACAAAAAAGTTAAAAGATTAATATGTAACTTTTAACTTTTCATTAATTAATAATATAGCACAATTATATAAAAAAAATCCATCCGATTCAATACGAATTTTTTTTTGATGGATTAGATTGGATCACTAAAATTTATGAATTGATATGAATTGGATTGACTTTGGATTTTAATCATCACCCTTAGATATTCAGATTGACGATAACAAGTGGTAGTACGAACATTGCTAATACCTAATGTCATATTCGTGTTTCAAGAGTGGTCGTTGGCATAAAATGCATAATTACGACAAATTAATTTGTATTCTTTCCGTTTCGATTTAATTATATTATTTTGGATTAATCTCAATATAAATATAATATTTATATTTTTTCATTATTTATAATAAATTTATATTAATATGATCAAATTACTCCACTACCTCTTTCATCCTCCTCTCTCATTTTCTCTTATAACCCCCACTTGCATCCCATTATTTTTTAAAAATATTTTTGTTCATCAAATTTCATATAAATTTAATATGCAAAAAATTTAATATCGAATCAAATCATTATAATTAAATTAAAACAAAAATAATATATTATATAGATAGCATATGGTATACTGTATGCATGTACTTGAATCGGTTTCCATTAGTAAAAACTAGTGGAGTACTCACATAGTGAATATCAAAATGAGTACTATATCCATACACTTGCATATAGGAAGTCGTATTAATTTGAGATACTGTTATACTTCCTGTGTAGCTATTTTCTTGTTAGACCACAAGTACAAGTTGCGAGTTATAATGAATAAATGGCATGGACTCAAGTGAGTTACGTCGTGCAACTTAAACTATAGAGAGGCCCGATACGAGACACTAATAAATTAAGTCAAACTAGAATACCGAATGGATTAAACATAGCTAAGCCAATCACAAAGAGAATCACGGAACGAGTTTTTCTAAAATTAATTACAATCGTAATAATCCATCATACAATTTGAGTCTACCTATATGGATTACATCTTATAGCTTTAATTGAACAATGTACCATGAGCACTCGCTTCGTCAAGATGGGGTGCATTTTAATTCTTTGTCTTTGACTACGTTTAAAGCTTAATAATTATAAAAAGAGTATAAAATTTTCTTAAACTATTAATCAGTGACAGATGATCCATTTGAATTTTAAAAATATACGCATGATCTTCTTTACAATACCTTAATTGATATTTTGCGCCAACATAATGTCACTACTTTTGAAGTTTGCAAATAATATGCACATCATCTCTTTATAAACTACTTTTACATGGAATCCATGTATAAAATATATGATTTTTTTTAATGATAGAGTGAGTAAGTGTTTATTTTTTAATTTAATGAGCTATGGTCATTTGCCACAACTAAATATTTCTATATTGAATACCATTTTCCCTTAATAATTCTTAAAGGCTAAATAATCACAATGAAGAATGGAGATAATTTTGTTGCAAAAAAAAAGGACTTTTTCTGATCTCCGACACAAATTAAAGTAATTACTTCTAAATTTTAAAATATAGCTAGCTCAAGGTTGTCATGAATATAACAGCCTAGCAGCTTTGGCAACTCTGATTTTTTAATTTACGTTGATACTTTGTATATAGACGATTAAGGTCTCATTTGTTTATTTCTGAACCAAAAAAAAAGGTCACATTTGTTTATACTTGTTCAAACTGGCTGGCTAACGAATGATTGCAAAA
Source organism: Drosera capensis (assembly GCA_001925005.1). Taxonomy (NCBI): domain Eukaryota; kingdom Viridiplantae; phylum Streptophyta; class Magnoliopsida; order Caryophyllales; family Droseraceae; genus Drosera; species Drosera capensis. The sequence continues at coordinate 19,344 of LIEC01006030.1, forward strand.
AATTGTATAATCACTTTATAGATGCTTATTTCAACCAAAAATCATGTTGTCACCATCTCACATATATATATATGTATGAATATAAATTTTATTTTCATATCAAATCACGTTTGATCGTATTGTAATAAATATTAGGTTAGAATATATAATTTATACATGTTTCACGATAAATTCAAAAAAAAATATATTTAATTATTTTTTATATATATCATATTTTATATCAACCCAAGTGGAAAAGTATTTTGGTTCTTAGGACCCAACCAAACGATCATCGAGATTTACAGTGCTGATACGTGTGGTGGAGCTAAACAATAGTTTGGAGGCCCAAGAAACTCTGAGTGGTTAAACTATCAGCTACGGTCATACTTGGCGCGGATGGCAACAGCGGCTTTAGGAAGTTTTTAAATAGGTGAGGCCAACAACAATGATATATAAAAGCGGATAGAGAATCATCTCTATTGAATGAACACAATATAACTACTTTCTACCTTGTTTATCTTAAGTTTGACTGTTCAAGATGGTGATTAGTTGCCATCTTCATAGCAACGATCAAAATCCATTATCGTCCCTAGCATTTGAGCTCTACATGCACATATGTTCACTATTATGCAATATAGATTTGACCAAAACTCGAGATTTACGAACCACCATAACAATGGTTTAATCGGCATGTGTAAAACAGTTGTATAACGATCCAAATGTCCTTGTCGAGACGAAATTAATTGGTCTAGTTAAAGCACGTATCTGGACCAACCCACAATTATTCTGGTCCTAATGTCTTCTATGCCCTGTTTTGGTCCTGAACAACCTTTGGCTTTCTTTCCATCAGCCAAAGCTTGATGTCAACGGTTTCTTAGTCACGAAGTATATTTATGAGATCATCTTTGTAAGTTTTAATTAAAGTTGATGTTGGCCAATGTAGCTTTTTTCGGGAGAATTCTACGAGCATGATTGCAATCCACATAACAATTATTGTCACATTTTTTTACGGTAGATAGCAACAGTTATTCTGAAAGTTCTCCTATCGTGTGTCATAGTTGTTCTTCAATGCATATGGGCATTATCGACCTTTTAGATCCTATTACAATAACAACTAACTGCGTACATTGTATGATGCCATAGTTGAGTGTGAAAGCAATGCCGATCATCTCTTTTCTGTTTTAAAGGTGTTTTTGTTGCTAATGTAGTTTTCGTTCGAACATATGATAAAGACACCCATAACCTTATAAGTCGATGAGTATGAAACATAAAATAACTTCTAATCCGACTGCGCAAAGCTACGAGATATACAAAATCTGTTATTAACATTTCTAAATTGAGACTATCTATAAGATCGAACGTTATAATTCACTGAGCATACTAACCCTATTTCCATGACTCTATTCACTGTCATGTCAGAAATAAAATTTAAAGATGACAGTTTTATTTCTAGAGAATGCTGTTGAACAATATACGGTACAAACATTACATGTCCCACAAAATTAGTAATTGTCATCACATAGTCTGAAGATAATCGCATCATCTAATCTTTGTTTGTTCATCGTCGTCTGCAAACAATATAACGACTCTAGTGTAATGTACATAGTACTATAATTCTACTACATGATACCGCATTGTCATGTTAAAGTGACCTTCCGTCACATTGTCATGTTAAAAGCTATGGAATTTAGGACATCATTTTATTTTCCAAATGGAAAGTGCTTTTATTGGCCACTGTACATAGTTTTCTTTCGGGAGAATTCTACTGAACATGGTCGCGAAAATTGCATGTCTCACACAATTATTATCGTCACATATCGATCGTGACAACTACGTGACAACAGTCCTCCATAGATACCAGCCATCCCAACGATCTTTCTATATGGTCGTATCACAGTGTAAAATTATGAGGTTCATTCTTAAAATCAATTGACAATAAGAAAAAAAGCGAGATCGATGATCTATTTATATTATTGTAGGTTTTACCCAAATTTTAATGTGGGTTTAGTATCTTTAACACGCCCTTTACGCGAATGTTTTTTTTGAGCTTGAAATGTGGACTTATAATCGAGTGACGTGAAGCACGTGTGACGGTTAGTCCAACACGTATAGTTCTGGCTTTGATATCATGTAAAAACATGATGTTTATTTTTAAAATCAATGAACAATAGAAGAAAAGGTTCATTATCTATTTATATTGTTGTAGTCTTTATATAAACTTTGATATATGTTTAATATTCCTAACACACAGTTGCAACTGTCGCTGATCTATTTATGCTTATTTGTCGGGTTCTTTCAATCTTTCTGGTATTCTCATGTGTATTTTACCTTGTATTCGAATGTTGGTACTATATGGTATGTCAAAGTCGAGTGTTACAACGATGTACTATGGAGTAATTTATAGGACTTTACCAGCTTATAAGAAATGACGGCCAATCAGTACATGTCTATCTAGTCACTATTAATTCCTTAGAAGCATACGACAAATTCACTGTCGTTCCATCAAGTTATGCATCAGATTTATGTTCAAGACAACAGTACAATATATTAATCATATTTTAAACAAGGTTGTGGAAATAAATTTATCACTCTTCATGGTCTATAGTTCTAACTAAAATGTTGCGAGTGTTTTGAACCAACTAAGAAACAAAAAGAACCTTCGCCGCATGATATATATATATAGGAGTGAACTAGTTTGTATATTGATACGGTTATGAACGGGATAAATACAATTGGATTGACAACTATCACCATATGAAGACGAAATAAATTGAGAGGCAATCTAGAATTTGTTGGAATTTAATTTTTTTTGTTGAAAGCTATATATTTTAGAAGATATGTAAAAAAAATTATTTACTTCAAAACAAACAACATTATTATTTGATTCGATTAAAAGTAATTTCGATATATGATTCATTCTGAAAAAAATAGATAAATAAATCTACAGTCTCCTATCTCAAAGCTACAAGTATATATAGATAACCAAGATAATAAGATTTCAATCCCCTTGTTAAAAAAAACACCTAAAAGTCCTCCTCTTTCCCTATCCTAATTTGGGCCGAGCCCAACAACCCCAGCCCACCCAAAAGGGCAATTTCGTCATCTCACCCTTTCCCTACCCCTCTCCGCTCTATAAATACACCCTCACGCCAACAGCAATCCTCTCCTTCCAAATTCGGCAAGCGGGAGGGGGCGAGTCTCGTGGCCTCATCTCTTCTCCGAAATAGAAAAATTTCGGCAATACCGAAAGCAAGAAAATCAAAACAAAGCAAGCACGACAAAAAGGAGCGGGAAAATAACAGTCAATGTTCAACCAATCGAAACCCTAATTTTTTGAGTTTGATTTTGCTTGTTGATTGATCATCAGATTGAGAAGTGTTGATCGATAGATTCGAGATGGATACTCGGTTTCGATTGTCACCGGTGGAGGCGAAAGAGCTTCACATGGTGCAGTACGGATTGCTCCGCCCTAACGAGATCGTAAAATCTCTTCGCTGCCGTCGAAACCTAGCGTGGATGATTATGATCTTTTGTTGTGGTTGAAATTGACTGATCTAGATTAGTACAATGTGATGTCGACCTGTAGCGAACTCAGATTCGTCGAGTTGCTGTTTAAATTGAGACGTAGCGATGCTCGCTTATACAACGTGAAGTTGAGATGTAGTGATCCTGGTTTGTATAAATGTGAAGTTGAGGTGTAGAGAACTCTAATTGTTGAGTTGTCGTGGTTTTGCTAGGGTTTTGTGAGTGATCGTGATAGAACGGCTGTGGTTTTATTGATGAGAGTGCGATTTGAGTAGAATGTTGTCAATCGTTTTCGCTTATGCATTTAAGTAAGTGATTAAGGTCGACTTGAGTGTCCTTTCATGGTGTTATAACATTTTGCTTCTCCTGAAACTTTGACGGAATCACACAAATCCAACAAGCAGGTATTCTGTTTAACTCTACAATATTGGTCAATATTGTTTTGTACGATTGAGGCTGTTGTTGTACGGTTTACAATGTGCTGCTGAATGGTTGGATAGTGGCCAAGTTTTGTCTTCTCAGCGGCGAATTTCAGCGGTGGAAATTGAGCACGCTCAGACAACAGAGAGGGGGAAGCCGAAGCCAGGGGGGCTTAGTGACCCTCGGCTTGGCACGATGGATCGTAGATCAAAATGTGAGGGCACTTTGGGCACCTTGAGCTGGCTATGCCATTTTTTCACATTGGATTTATGAGGATTGTGCTTTCTGTTCTTCGATGCGTTTGCATCAATTGCTCCAGGATTCTTGCCGATGAGGTAGCATTTGGCTTTCCATTACGTGCTTTTAGTTGCTTTTTTCTGTAGTCTGAAGCTTCGATTACGGCTGGCCATATGGAGTGCACCTATCATAATGTAACAAATTCTTTGACGCTAGTTAGGAGACTGCTGTGTAGTTCGATGCATGATCATGTCAAAACCAAAGGGTCACATTAGATAAACTGTCGCCTGCTAAAATCATTCTGTTTCTATTTATGACTCGAATTGAGCTTTGATGGCGCAAAACATGCAAAATTAATGCATCTCACACTTGGGATTTTGTAACTATTTGCATGGCTCTCATGAAGCCCTTTAGTCTTACAGAAAATATCAATTTACTTTGATTTCTCCTGGGTATATGCAGGAAAATCCCAAGTTTAAGCTGGCTTTGAAAATCAGAAGTCCCAAACAGAGGCTGAAGAAAATTTAGGAATTATGCAAAAGCAAGAAGTGTGAAAGAAGTGACGAAATAGAAATACGAGACCAAGAAAATGAGGATCCTGTAAAGAAGAGACATGGTGGTTGTGGATCTCTACAGCCTTCTATTACTATTGTTGACGGGATGATCATGATGGCAGAGTACAAATCCTTGAAGAAGAAAGGTGATGATCAAGAACAACTCCCTGAACTGGTTGAAAGGAAGCAGCAGCTCACTGCTGAAAAGGTAATGCATATGGAGTCCCTTCTCATGATTTTTCCATCTTCCCTAATTTTATTCCTCTCGTGGAGCTTAAACACTTAATGATTTGTCATATTCATATAGAGGATAAGTGCGATATGACAGAAGCTTTTAGTTTTTTGTTGCAGTAATAGTGGAGTTAAAGCACTCACTTGTTTTCGATTTTAGGTGCTCAGAATCTTGGAGAGAATAAGTGATGAAGATTGCAAACTGCTAGGATTTGATCCAGAATATGCTCACCCTAGCTGGATGATTCTCCAAGTGCTCCCTATCCCCCCACTGGCTGAAAGACCTTCTGTTATGATGGGCACTTCAACCAAAAGCGAGGTGAGATTCTTCATGCATTGAGGTATTTCTCTTCTCTTTACCGTCCCGGAGTGTCCTGCAGTCCTTATGCATCTACTAGTTTGTTGCTTGGAACCAAAAAAAAAGAAAAAAAGAGGAGTTCCATGGTGAAAATTTGTCTGTTGAAGCTGCATCAATCTTTATAATTTCTGTCTTTCTTTTGCAGGATGACTTAACTCATCAGTTGGCTGTGATCATTTGCCAAAACGGTGGATTGAGAAAGCATGTGAGAAGTGGGGTTTCTGCACATGCCTACTCTCAAACCGCTTACGTACTGCAGTTCAATCTAGCTGTGTATTTTGGCAATGAGCTGCCGGGGCTACCGAGGGTATTGCTTATTGATGCTGTTGATATAACGGGTTTTTTTCTCTTTAATTCGGAGTATCCATTTCTAAATGCGCCACCTTTCTTGTGCTACGCTTCAGGCTACGCAGCTCTCAGGTAGACCTATCAAGTTTATTTGTACTAGGTTGAAGGCTAAGAAGGTCGTATACATGGTAACTTGATGGGAAAACGGGTGGACTTCTCCGCACGGACAGTCATCAGGCCAGATCCAAACATTAATATTGATGAACTCAGAGTGCCTTGGAGCATAGCTTTGAACCTGACTTACCCTGAAATAGTAACTCCATATAATATTGAAAGGTTGTTCCTCCCTCCTGGATCGCTTTTTCCTTATCGTCTTCTGCTTGTTTATGCTTTGCCTTCTGTTGTTTAATTGCCAAGCTGTCCGACAGGTTGAAGGAGCTTGTTGAGTATGGTCCCCATCCTCCACCTGGTAAAACTGGTGCTAAGTATATCATAAGGGATGATGGTCAGAGGCTTGACATTCGATATCTCAAGAATAGTGGTGATCGTCATTTGGAAATTGGATACAAGGTTACCACATCCTGCTCCTCCTCTCAAAGTAGCTGTTTCCTCAAGCTGAAGGGAAAAAAATGCTTCTTACTTTGCCATTTCTCTCCAAATGCAGGTTGAACGACACCTTACTGATGGAGATTTCGTTCTTTTCAACAGACAGCCTAGTCTGCATAACATGTCCATCATGGGCCACCGAATAAAGATTATGCCATACACAACTTTTCGATTGAACTTGTCTGTTACTACGCCGTACAATGCGGACTTCGATGGTGATGAGATGAACATGCATGTCGCGGTCTATTTGATGCCTGAAGTCAATAAGACAAAGGACACTGCAAAATCCGTCCAGAGTGCTTTGGAGTATACTACTTTACGAAGTGTTGCTCATGCTACTGAAGTCTGGTATGATCAGATCCCATGGATACGGTAATTGAAGAAGATCCGACTTTGTCAAGTCCTATTTTGAGATGCCTGATGAGGATATTGCTCTGGATATGGTATCTCCTTGGCTGCTGCGTATAGAACTGAACCGCGAGATGATGGTAGATAAAAGGTTGCTAATTTCTGATGTTGCCAATAAAATTACCAATGAATTCACTTGAGTTGTATCTTTAACCATGACAATGCGGAGAAATTGGTCGTTCGGATACGGATCGTGAATGATGTAGCTGACAAGGCGGAGCTTGGAATGGACTCTAATGACGATGATGTCTTCCTGAAGACGATTGAGAGTAATATCTTGACTGAAATGTCACTGAAAGGTATCCCAGACATAAACAAAGTGTTCATAAAACTTGTTAAAGAGAACAAGTTCGATGAGGATGAAGGATTTCAAGCAGAAACGGAGTGGATGTTAGATACCGAAGGTGTTAATCTTCTGGAAGTTATGTGCCATGAAAATGTTGATGCTAGTAGGACGACAAGCAATCATTTGACGGAAGTACTTAGGGTTCTAGGGATTGAGGTGGTTCGCAAGGCTTTGTTAAATGAGCTGCAAGCAGTGATATCTTTTGATGGTTCATATGTTAAATATCGGCATCTGGCCATCTTGTGTGATGCAATGACATATCGTGGACATCTAATGTCCATGACTCGTCATGGCATCAACCGAGTTGATACGGGACCTATGATGAGGTGCTCGTTTGAAGAAACTGTGGACATTCTGCTCGGCGCAGCTGTATATGCTGAATCTGATTACCTCAAGGGTGTTACTGAGAATATTATGCTGGGACAGTTTGCACCAGTTGGAACAGGAGGATGTGCATTGCATCTGAATGAAGAAATGCTGCACTGCAACATGCTATCGAGCTCCAACTACCAAGTTACTTGGAACGAGAGCCTGGCATGAGGCCTTCAATGTCACCAATATCTGGTACTCCATATCACGAGGGAATGATGTCTCCCCGTTATTTGCTTAGCCGTCTCTCGCCATGGATGCTGTATTTTCTCCTTATGTTGGGAGAATGGCCTTCTCCCCTCAGCACAGTCCTGGATGTAGTCCATTATCACCAGCTTACCTTGCCAGTCCAGGATACAGTCCAGCGTCCAAATTATAGCCAAACCTTGCCTGCATACAGTCCCACTTCTCCTTCATTACAGTCCTAGCTCACCTGGTTACAGTCCATGTAGTCCAGCTGCTTATTCTCCTACGAGTCCTTCTTACTCTCCTAGTAGCCCCGCTTACTCTCCAACGAGCCCCTCTTATTCTCCAACAAGCCCCTCATATTCTCCTATGAGCCGTCTTATTCTCCTACAGGCCCCTCTTACAGCCCCACCTCGCCAAGCTACAATCCTACATCTCACCGCTATAGTCCCACTCCGCCGAGTTATAGTCCAACATCTCCTTCACCAGCTTATTCTCCTACTTCACCATCATATAGTCCAACAGTTCCATCATACGGTCCTGCCTCCCCATCCTACAACCCCAGTACTACAGCCTACAGCCTACAGCCTACAGCCTGACCTCACCGTCATACTCACCAACTTCTCCCGCGACTTACAGTCCAACATCTCCCAAGTACAGCCCAACTTCCCCAAGCTACAGTCCAACCTCGCCTAGTTATAGTCCATCAACCAGGTGTCCATCACTTGCCTATACACCAAGTGATATAGGAATACCACAAGCCAGTGCGTACAGTCCCACTTCTCCAAATTACAGGTATGGCATGCTGAGGATATGTGTGAGCAGGTTTACTCATATCGATCATGGAGAAACAGAAAGAGTATAATATATATATGAGGAACCCATAACCCATCAGCTTAAGTTTTTGGGTTAACAGTTGGGTCCAGTTCATATGTGTATTCTACTCAGGTACGATCAGGACGTGGTTTCCTCCCTTGGGCTCTCCCCTGAATCTTAACAAGTGATATCACAGAGTGGTATCACAGAGAGTGGCCCCGTCCAAATATGCGGGCAGAGAAGGCCCATGGATTCAGGCTCAAGGGGGAGTTGGTGATGTGGATGAACTCATACATAAGGGGGAGATTGTTGAGGATATATGTGAGTAGGTTTATCCATATCGACTATGGAGAAACAGAAAAAATAGAATATATATATGAGGAATGCATAATCCATCAGCTTACACTTTTAGGTTAATAGTTGGGCCCAGTTCATATGTGTATTCTACTCAGGTCCGATCAGGACGTGATTTCCTCCCTTGGGCTCTCCCATGAATCCTAACCCTTTGACGTATCTGTTTCTCTAATCGTTACCTCTGGTTGCGTTGATTCAGGACGTGGTTTCCTCCCTTGGGTTCTCCCCTGAATCCTAACATGGCAAACCTTTGACGTATCTGTTTCTCTAATCGTTACCTCTGCTAGATGCTTGCGTTGATTCATTTGCATCTTAGCAATGTTGGCTCAACTTCTTCCTGCTCCTATCGTGATCTTAGATCTTTGGTTTGGATTTAGTTCTTCAATACTGACCTCTTTGAGTTTTGATATAATGTGCGTAGTTCATCGTCACCAACTTACTCGCCAACCTCGCCGATATATTCCTCCACAAGCGCAAATTACAGCCGAAGCAGGTAATTCCACTGTTTTCTAACAGATGATTTTCATCGTGCCATTCTATTTTGACGTGGACGCAGCAGCTAAAGGAATAGGCACAATCACCATCACCATCACCTTAATATATTGATTTAAAGAATCAATAATTCCAACACGATTCTTGACAGAGGCACAATCCTAGGGTTCGATGCGTCGACTGTTGAGGTTCTCGAGGCAAACAATGGTGATTTAACATAAAATCTAAGCTTTATTCATCTTTCATTTCCGGCTGTAGTCCTGGAGCTGCTGATGCAAGTCCCACTGATAGCCTTCACAGCTCTCCAGAGTACAGGTAACGATTTTTGTGATCCTGATCCTTATCGTGCAGGGTTGCATCCAGCTTCTGTTTCCGATCGAGTCTCGGAAATTCATGTTTTTATCCTTTGGGTTCTTAACTAGCCTTCTTCGACTTCTTTGTGGTTCTTAACTAGCCTCCTTAGTACTCTCCATCTGCCTCGCAGGATACCCGGCAAACGAACAATGAGGACAAGAGCATTACTTGATAGCTTTTGTTTGTCTTGTTACACGATTACAATGGTTCTTGGGGTGAAAGGTCGATCGTTAATCTTCTGAATCCCTGATTTTTCCAATGTCTGTATTGCTGCTTCTCATGTCGAAGCTGTTTAGTTGGTTAACCGACAGAGTGTAATGTACTGAACAAAGAAGAATGCTTCAAATTACTGTGCATGTGGCGGTTAGTGTATCTCATGAGCAGATACACTATTATCTTGCGTCAGGTAGCAGCGAGGCGCAACACATTCAACCCCAAGCCTAGCAGTAGAGGCGTCTGCAAAAGGAATCTTGAGGCTGTTTCTAGGGTTTGTGCACGATATTGTTGTTATCGTTGGAGTTTGACACTGTAGAACCTCGAGTGTAGATTTTGCTGATGTCTCAATTCTGTAACGAAACCTCTTGCATTGTTAGGAGCTGTTATAATATCGACAAGCGATTATTACGTTATTGTCTTCTCTATTGATAAAGGCCAAAGCTTGATTGATAGGCTTCTCTCATCTCTGACCTTGAGATGAGCATCTATCTTGTTAGCTAACTAGAGCTGCACCATCGCAGTCTAGTTAAGTCTGTCCGGTGTGAATCCATGTTACGTTAACAACTCCGTAAATCCCGTCCGTAGAAATATCGTTTCTGGATTACGTCCTGTTTCAGTCCACGCTGAATGTCCAAACTTAGTGGAAAAAATTGGATCAATGAGGATCATGACAAATGAATAAGAAAAGAAATGAAAATCTGAAGAACAAGCAAAGACGATGCCAATTCCATTCACCATCTTCCCATCACCTTCTCCTCATTGCTCTCCTCTCTTCACTTTCTCCATTGCTCTCCCCTCACTCTTTTCCTGTCATCACACATTCTCCTCAATACGATCATCCCCTTCATATTCATCATCATCACAATCACAAGAACCCTATGACTATGATAATCCCTTGGGTGATTGTATCATCTACGAGGAGGGCATATTTGAAGACCCATTTGGGTCCTTAAACAAAGCCCCAACTCAATCGAACGATTCAACCACTGCACGGATCAGAAAACCCAAGAAAAGCCCTCCCAAAACCCTAGAAACCCTAGTCCCGGAGGACTGGGAACAGGTGGTGGATGAGATCAATGTTACGAAGAAGGAAAGGCGGCGGATGGCGCGGGAGGTGGAGTATAGGAAAGGGATTGAGAGGAGGAAAGGGAAGGGAATGGTGATAGAAGGGGATGAGAATGATTATTTTGATGAGAATGTGAGGGATTGGGGTGAGAGATATGGTGATCAAAGAGGAGAAGAAAGTGGTGGAGATGATGAGGAAGACGTTGAAGCCAGGAGGTTTCGGTGGGCGGTGTATGGCCGCGAGGTGGTTGATGATGCAAAGTTGTTTCAGAGTGAAATCTATGGGAATGGTGATGGCGCGAGGGGTCGAAGTGAGTTGTGATTGTTTGCTTGGTGGTTTGGTTGCTGTTTTCGATGTTCTTGGTTGATCTTCAGGAATATACAAAGTTGAGTTTGTGGTATCTGTGTAGTTGATCCTTGGTGGCTAGTGATTGTGTTACCGGTCGAGGAGATTGGTTGAATGAGATTGCTGGTGGAAACATTTGGAGAATAAGAATGATGGCTTGGTGGTTTCGGTTTTTTGCACCTTTGTCTTCTTCATCTTATTTGCTAGAGGTAGATTTTGTTATGGAATTGCAGGTAGCTGAATGTTGCACAATGAAAAAGTTGCCAGGACTTATAAGGTAGACACCTATTTCATTGCTTTGAAAAACATCAAGCTGACCTAGTTGCACAAAGTCCCGTCTCCGAAGTATCGAGACTCTGAGACATGGAGTTCTGCAGTTATGGTTTTAGAGTTGAGTGAGGCGTTGGTATCTCCTACCATATCAGCCATGTTTTTAGCATATACGCTTCTTCTCTTTGCTTTAACACTCAGAGCATCTGCTTTCACGTGTGCTGATCATCACCTTGAATCCATGGTTACTCTTTTGATTTATCCCGTGAAAATCATTTGCTGGTTTCGAGCTGCACCTTATCTGAAGCTGACTCTCTTTAACTCATAGGACGCAATAAGCTGTTTACGAAAGAGGAGAGGAATCTATTAAATGCAAGGACACCTAAGCTAGAAGTTGCCACCTCTGTAAGTTGATTTTTCCCTCAAAAGAGTTTATTGAAAGGTGTTCTATGGCCTCATGATATGCTTAATTTTGTGTAGGTGATGTGGCTACCACTCCATAGTCTCGCTGCATCCGGAGATTTTATCCTTTTGACCTCTCTGTTGAAACATGTTGATGAACTAAATGCGAAGGATCAGGTCCGTTTGTTCTTTCATGTTGCATGTTTGGTGTGCACTTTTTCCATTCATGGACTTATATTACCTTCTATATCTCCAGGAAGGGTTAACTGCTCTCCACAAGGCAATAATCAGTAAACAGCTGTCTATCACGACTTGTCTTTTAAGAGAATCAGCCGATGCTCTTGTTCGTGATAACGTAAGAGAATTTGCATCTTAATGTTACATTTCCTTAATGTTGAGTGTTGACTACTCTTTTGATTTTCATGTTGTGCTGCCTACAGGATGGAGCGACATTGCTGCATTACGCTGTAAGAACCGCATCAGTCCAAGCTATTAAAATGCTTCTGAAGCACAAAGTGGATATCAATCTTCCCGACAACGTATGTAAAGTGGTTGCCATTCATCTGAAATCCTTATATCCCTGGAAGACTCTTAACATGTTGAGGAAGTACTCGATTCTTTTCCTCATAGGATGGATGGACCCCATTGCATCTGGCTGTTCAAGCACGACGAACAGACATCGCCAGGTTTCTATTGATAAACGGTGCCGATAAAACCTTAAAAAACAAGGTAAACCTTAAATCGGAGTTCCTCGTGCCGCTTCTGTTTCTTGAGGATAAAAAAGGCCTGCGTTCTTATTTTCCTAAAATTACTGCACTAGCATGAATATGCGAGGTAGTAACTCGTCTACGGTTTTACTTCTGTTGATGCAGGATGGTTTAACTCCTCTTGAACTCTGCCTGTATTCTGGTAGAGACACCAAGACATACCTGCTCATCAAGCTATTGAAGCAGTTCCAACACCAACCATGGCTGACTCGGCGATCACGGTAACGTGGGCAAGCTTGAAGCTTACATGTTCTTCGCATACTGGATTCCTGGTAATAATTGAGCGATGCTTGAGATCCTGTTCACTACTAGGCCATAGGAGGATGGAAATCTACTCGAAGAACACGATTCTTGCTGTAAAAACACTTCGATAGGCCTCTGTAATTTATCGGTTTTGTGTACATCTCACAGGCCATGGACGGCGATTCTGTAAAACGATCTTAACTGTTCAGTCTTGGAAATAACAGGATTCGTGTTGATTCCAATGGACGTTCAACTCTGTTTACAGGATTCTTCACTTGGGTGGTTTTTCGGGCTTAAATGAGTTAAAGTTTAGCTCTTTTCGGACACGCAAAGTTGGTAAAAATTAATGGTCGAGGATGTTCCAGTATGGGACATAATGATCAAGTATAGCACATGTTGTTCTCATTCAATCCATTCTAGTTGCTAGGATCTCAAAACACTTTCCATTCCAATCACCCAACGTTTTTCATCGTATAATTTGATTAATTTTGTTATATACAATAAATTATAAAAACATTAATGTTTGAGTTGATTTTATCCTAAGAAATTCTCAAAATGTTTTCATAAAAGCATTTTCATCAAACTCCTCGTTAGAAAGGACATCGAATGTCAAACAAGTAATTTGGCACAAAAAGCAAGGAAGATTACATCACATTTGTAGAAGAGAATCCACCGTTTTTTTTTCATGATCTTCCCCACAAGTATAAAAAAAAATAAAAAAATCCCACAAAACTGAAATTCTATCTGCCATTTAAGATCCTCTCACATCACCTTTCTCCTTTTCTCCTCTATCTCAAACCCTAATTTTTCATTTCTGCCCTTTCCATGCCCTAATTTTACAATCCTTGATCCTTCAAAATCAGGTAAAATCAGGTCACTTTGATCAATACCCAGTTCATAATTGTGTTTGATCTTAAAGTTAGGGAAATACCCATGTGCATTTTTGATGAAATGAGTCCCCAATTATGTTGGGTTGTGAGAATTCTAGCGATTCAAGCTTGGATTTTCATTGATTGGGATTGGTTTTGATGAGATTTGATTACTTGTATTGGTTTTTTGTGGATTTGGAATTTATGGGTGGAATCAGCTGGATGATTGAGATCACTTGTTGCTTTTGAAGTATCTGCTCTGTTTTTGTGTGATCTTTGTCTTGATGGGTTGACATGAGCTCTCTTCAAGCTCGGGCGAGTTCGTGTTTTGGGATCAAGATGGGTTTTGCATTAGTTTGTTAAATCAGTGTGTGAATTGTGCTTGGTTTGGTTGTTAAATCTCTTGTTCTGTTTTGGATCTGTTAACTTGATGTTGATGAATTTGTGTTTTGTTGTTTGTTTGTTTTTTTTTGGGTAAGAGTGTTGTTTTTGCTGTGGTGGGTTTGGATAGCGTGTTGATCTTCGCTTTGCTGTGATATATGATGTCCTAAGGGCACTATTCGAAAGATCCTTGTATTGTTGGCTGAGAAATTTTCCGTGACCTTATATATCTCAGTGCGGTGTGGATGAAGTAGTTGACGGTGTCGCATTGCACTATGACTAGGGGTTCTTCATTGCCTACATAGAGCTGTTGAGAGGTGATGAGATGGAGCGTAATGGATGTGATGTCAATCATCTTGATTCGGATGTTCTCTTGCCACCAAGAAAGCGCCTCCTCGCTGGATTGAAGAAGCAGAATTCGGAGAGTACGCCTTGGAGTCCTCAAGGGATTTCGAATTCTAGCCCCTTGTTTGGTTTTGATGCTCGAATCAATAGTCTTGTAAAATCATGTAAGAATGGTTCGAGCATGACCCTCGAAGAGATCGCTGAGGCTGCTGGGTCGGCGGCGGCAGCTGCAGGAAAGGCAGCTATGGCTGCAAGAGCTGCAGCAGAGGAGAAATCTGCTATTGCAGCAAAAGCTGTAGCTGCCGCCAAGAGTGCATTGGCTTTGGTTGCCTCTTTCTCTGATAAAGCAGGGATGGAAGAGAGGAAACATAGGAAAAGCAAGTTCAAGAAACATGTTCCAGTTCAGCTCTTGTACAAGAAAAACCAGCGTAAGGAAAATTGCAGGAAAGATGAAGAACTGGCTCGGAAGTTGCATCAAGCAATAAACAGCTCCCCGCGGATTTCGAAACATTCTCCGGGTTCTGACATGAAAAACCATAAGCATAAGAAGCTAAAGGTTTACCCTACTCAAGAGAAGGGTGTAATTCCAAATGGTGTAGTAGTCAAAGAAGGAAAGATCCCGTCCGTACACAGCAAAGAAAATGTTCTCAGAGATGTGGAATCCAAGAGTTCTGATGATGAGTCTTACACAGTAAAGTTTAACGGCAAGGGCTCGAAATCTAGCACAGCTGATCATTACCTGGAGCATAATAGTAGGGTAGCAGAGTCAAGAGATAGCAAAGAGAAGCATTTTGAAACATCGGCTGAGACGTATACCAATGGTCGAAAGAGGGGAAGGGCCAAGCTAAAAAAGTTGCCCTTGAGCCTTTGCAGCATTAAGGATCAAGCAAACCCTAGTAGCTCAGGGCAAGCCACTGACACCCTAGATAAACCTATTCCAAGTTCTTTGCCTTCGCCGTTACCCGAGGCACATGGGGTCCTCTCCGTTGAGGCCACACCAACGTCGAAAATCAAGGATTTCAAAGTTCCTGAGCCAATTGAGCAAAACAAGGTTGTTCAGTCTTGACATCGGAATGAGATTATCATATATGCTCCTCGCAGATCAGGTAGAGCTAGCAGTCAGCTCCCGCAGGTAGGATTTTTATCCTCTTCTTGTAGAAAAAAGGGTTTTATTATATTTGTAGCCTACTGTTTGTTTAAATTGCAGTCATGAACTTGTCGACAACATTGTGTATTGTTTACTGCTTGATTGCTTATATCTACGTGTGAAATAGAACAGATTTGCGAATAAAGCATAGTTCCATTCACGCTTTTATCTTCTCATATATGTTGATTTCCACCTGTGCTAGATGCTGATATAGTTTTTCCTGTTCATTTTCCCATTGTTCTAGTAAAACTCATCCGATCCCGTCAATTCATGAATAAAGATTGATGGTTTTGTCGCTAATTGAGTCAGTTATCCACCTGAACATGCAAACGCAAGAACATGACTCTCGGTGTTTAAAAGCTGTGGGCATTTGCCTTGATCATGTTTATCAGTCGACGATCCTGCAACAAGTCTTCTGTGTTCGCGGTTCGTTCCTTTTCTTTACTATCTGCAAAACTTGCTCGGTTTCCTGTCTGTGGTTTGTGAATTTGTCTAAAGGAGAACGTTAAGTGGTTAAATTTTACAAATATGAGTCCGTAGATTCGATAGCAGTTTGCTGTTTTCATGACTAGTGTATACGATAAAATAGCTATTGGATGAAGCTACGCGTGACTGCCCCTAACCATGTTTCAACACCAACGACGCCTATTTCATCAGTGGTAACCTTCGACTACAATTGGTACATTACTATATTTTGGGTCATCTCGAAGCATTGTTACTTTCCATCGCAAGAATCATTAAGAATGATTGGTTTTTCGGAGCAGTCAAATCCGCTGATGAAAAAATAGTGTTGGTTGCATCTCAAGGATTAGATTGAACCGCGTTACTCGAAAGAATAGTGCAGGTGTTACTAGGCATGGCATATCGTGGCTGTTATAAATCTAATCATTTTTCTTCATATTGGCGATCTACAATCAAATCAGACTATCGTGGCCGTTATAAATCTAATCATTTTTCTACATGCTGGCGATGATATATAATCAAATCAAACTAACACGATGATTTTTCTCGATATAAGATACGAAAGAATCTGGAATCCCTAATGGAGATCCGTGGAAACCCTAAAATCTCAATATCACACATCAAAATTCGGCTCGCACAAATCCTATCCACCAAATACACCCTCGCAGTTCGTCTCCGATCGTTTTACCCCAGCGATCTCACACGCCACTACAATGACGCCGTCGCCGCCGTCAAGGGATCGAGGGAAGTTCGATCAAGGGCGATAGGCGACGGTGTGAGATGAACGGATCGGAGAGTTGACGATGAATTGGAAGGTGTGAGATGCTGATGGTAATTGAAGTTACTGTTTAGCCGCCGAGGTGGGCGGCGGTGATCGGAGGAAATGGTGGCCGGTGGGGAGAGGCGGCGGCGAAGGGGTTCAGATCTGGGCTTTGTGAAGTCCAATCAGCTCTCATGGGCGAGATTGACATAACTGTACAGGTAATCCATTATCTTGATCACTTATTTGACATTGTGTAAACTGAATTTGATGCTAGGATCATTGTCAAGTAATACTCCGATGGATTGACTCAACTCGATATTACTTTATTTGTTCAGATATAATATTTTTTTCGTTCCAAATTAAATCAACATTTTAATCCGACACAATAATTTATATATATATTAATTTTTTTGTGAAAATAAATGAAGAATTAATATTTTTTAAGTTATAAAGAGATTTATTGTAGTAATGATGAGTAATGGTAGTGGGATGTACCGTAACAGATTATGCAGATTTGTAATTTTTATGTGAGAGGGTTATCAAAAACAGAAACATTTACATATAAGGTTATCAAAAACGAAAATGTTTACATATATTTTGTGAGACGATCCAAATAAAAAAATGTTACAAATAATATGAACGGAGCAAGTAATATATAGGGTTTTAGAGATTTATGTCATGACACACACATGTGTGTAGTGAAAATTTAATGATTGGGATCAAAATAAAAGATTAAGATTAAATTATGTATATTATAATCTCAATTATTTATTCTTAAATTTTAATAACAATTGTTGATTTTTAATTAAACATATATGTGTCTTGACACAAATTTGTTTATTCTTAAAGACATTTTGAAGGTAATAGAATGGATAGGGTTGATTAAGGATAAGCAACCATTTCGACACATTCTGATGACATATGAGGTTGCTGCATACAGGCCCATTTACTATGGGATGAGAAGGAGTAATAGACTGCTTTTTCTTTTTTGGTTGTACCATATAATATTCCAATTCGATAACAATGTGGATCAAGAAACAATTGATACCTCATGCCGCGTTATAATTTGCAATGCAAGACAGAAAATGTTATGCACATCAAATGCACTTAGATTGCTAGGCTTTCTTATTTTCCAATTTTACTATGTTTAGTGAAAAAGATGGCGAAAACAACTTGTAACATCTAGTATTTGCTAATTGCTGTACCGACATAGTGAGAAAATGGGATAAATGAAACTTTAGAGCATCCATAACAGGTAGAGCAAGTCTAATGATATTAGGCATTTTGTTATAAACAAAGCTTTATTTTGCTCATAAATAGTATTATTTTCGTCCCAAAATTATTTACAATATTTTTATATTTGAAAAGTATTGTGTCGTTAGAAAATAAAAAAGATGAAAAAATAAAGATTGTGTGATTAAGAATTAAAATTAAAATTTAAAAAAAAAGATAAATTTAAATTTGCGTATATATAGAGAATGTCTCAATTATATTAGGATGAAGGGAATATGAATTTGTTAAAATTTAGTTATGACGCTCCGATGATATCATGTTAAAATATCTCTTTATAATAAATCAATGAATAGAAATATGTCATGTGGGTTATTTTCTTGTGTTGAGATTTGTGGATCATGATTGATAAGAATAGACAAACAATATCTTTTGCCATTTTCACCAAATATGATACGTCATTTGACAAAAAGACGAATTTTGTCATGTATGAGCTTGTCCATTGGAGTGCGTTTTGTTTGAGACATTGTTATCATATTACTATGACAACCCATATACCACTTGCATTGGACCTGGACATGCTAAATGGACAGTTATAGGTAAATATTAACAATAAGTTCAAAAATTTCACTCCAATGGGTTTCAATCATTGTGCTAAATATAACACTTTGCCAAATGTGTTGCTATATTTGATATTGAATTTACTTTTTGGATTTTTTTTTTTGGCTATTCATCATTTAGAGAGAACAAAGATTAAAAAAAAAGTTTAATGAGATTATGTGGTATTTTTGTGACCGTCGAAAAATTGATATAGCTATAATATAGCATGAAAACTTTGGAGAAACATTAACAAAATATAACAAATTCATACTATTCATTTTTTAAATATAACTCTGCTTATTGATATATAACATAATGCATTGGACATACTCTTATATGAGATGCTGTATGCAAAATATACCAATAGATCTTTTTTTTTCACTCCAATGGTTGTGTTTTTAGTTGGTAAAAAATAGCTTTCGTCAAATTGGTTATTAAATGAAACAAGACAAAGGGCATTTGTCAAATTTTAGCATGCTTGAAACACAAAGAGATTGATGAAAAGAAGAAGAAGAAGAAGAGAACAAAGAACAAAGAACAAACACGAAAATAATATGTGACTAAATCATTACCGTTGATCAAATGATTGTGTCAAAATATAATATGACACAGTTGGACCTACATTGTCGAATTATAGCAAATCTATTATATACTAAGCAAAAATGATTGAAGATATAGATTGATCGGATATTTATAGATTTTGTTTTTCTTTCTACCGAATGAATAAGTTATCTAAATAATTTTTTTTAAGATCAAATATTTTAGATTTAGTTTTTTTAATCAAGTGAATAAGTTATTTATGATCCGATATTTTTAGATTGGAAAAAATGGATTTATGACTACATCATTGATTTTAAAAATCAAGAGTTGATATTAAGCTTGATTTCTCTTCATTTAATTAATGAAAAAAAATTAATCTCAATCGTTGATTTTTCTAATCCAATTATTTAATAATAAATAAACTATATTTGTGATTAGCTACAAATTCATCAAACTTTTTTTTTATAATAACACCTATTATGTGGTAATTTTTTTTATGTGTTTTCTGTTTTCATTTGATCTCGTGCATGACT
Source organism: Drosera capensis (assembly GCA_001925005.1). Taxonomy (NCBI): domain Eukaryota; kingdom Viridiplantae; phylum Streptophyta; class Magnoliopsida; order Caryophyllales; family Droseraceae; genus Drosera; species Drosera capensis. Next base: position 39,046 of record LIEC01006030.1, read on the forward strand.
GCACTGTATACTTGTTACCACTATTTATTGTTAAAATATAAATTGCATTCGCTATATATAATATGTTACATGGGAGATACTCTTACACTTTGATACTTTTGTGTGGACGGTTTGAATAGACTTGATCACTTGACCCAGAAACAGACAAGTTGGAATGGGAACAAAAGGAGACAGTCGAAATCAGTGGAAAAAAAATAGGCACGTGTATAAAACCAACAGTGCAAGACTCTTGGAATAGTCGATGGACTTTACATTGAATGGTGAATAAATGAGTCAATAATTTCACCGTAAGAAAGTAGCCGGTGAAAATGACTATGGAAAAAGGTGGATAATTTCACATTATTAAATGTGATTGTTGAAAGTGACGGTGTTAGATGGTGGTTTCTTGTATTTGTCGTGAATAAGGTATGATATGATCAAGCTCATACATACCACATGCACGAAACGAGAAACACCGAATCATCTGAAGGTGATTAACACTATAAAATCACTTTTTACTTGAAGCACAATCACTCTATTAGTATCCTATTTTTTCAATGAGAGAAAACTTCATTTCTCTTGAGTAAATTATTGGATTTTAGTCATATTATGAAAATCAGATATTGAAAGAATTTTATTCGTCACAGTTCGACCTCATAGTAATGAACATTGCATATGACATATATAGCCTCTCATAATCATCATCACGGAACCGTGCTTAGTAGTACCAAAAGGAAACACAACACTTTGATGCCTCATGGGTGGTCCAAAAGGTTCTCCCTCTCCTTTCTGCTCATGCTCTCTCCTTGAAATTTCCCATCTTGCATTCACCCTCTCTTCATATGCATATTAAGTGCAAGTCAAGCTCAAAGGTGGCCCCAAATCATTACACTATTGTTATTGCTATTGTTCATCTTTTGCTATCTTGCTTGGTGTTGATTGATTGTTTTTTCTTGTCAAAACTTATCATCTTGTTTGGTTATTGCTCTTCAGTGATTGGATGAGAATAAGAGTACAAGAACATAGATACCCAACTTGATAAATGTGGAGAGGGACTCAAATCCAACCCATGTTCACCCTGTACACGTTGATTCTAGGTGAGAACAATGTTCATTTTGTCTCGATTCGGATTCGATTTGGTGCTGTCATAATTTGATGAATGTTAATGCACTAGTGTGTGGGGAGGTGTTCAATTCAGTTTGGGTGTGATTTTGTGAGTGATTGGTTGCAGGAGTAGTTTAGAGTGAGAGTCATTTGGATTCTTTCATTGTTAGTGTTTCACCTTGGTGACAAGATGAGTGAGTAGTCTGACAGTGAAATCCAATTAGTTCCAGCGTTCATCCGTATTATTGGTAGTCGGAAATCGAATAATGGTGGACAGGACCTATCACCATTTCTAGACTGAGTCATATTGGTTGTCTGTGGCAGCCGTAATCTATGACTATGTCAAGCAAAGAAAAAACACAAGTAAAACCGATCTTCACTGTTCATTGTTTGTATTTGACGTCGAAAAAAGAAAAATTCGCATAGTTTGTTTTGTTAGGCAATATACCGCCTTCATCCACCTATAAATTGGGGTTTGGAATTGATTGTAATTTGTAGCTTAGATCAATAAGAAAAACAAAGAGAAAATTGGGATGGTTTTGTCCCACCAAAACTTGAGTCTCACCAACAGTCTGGTCTGCAGCATAGGTTTATCTGAAATATGAGCTGTGCGAACTTGTCTATATTCTCGAGGTTTACTTAGTTGCATACAAAATATAATTTAGCAGGTCCGCTATGTTGAACGAGCTATGATGGACGAGTAGATGGATATAACCAAGGTATAGGTTCTTAGAGTCGTGGTAGGAGTTGGTCATTCATCATGTCCTTTATCTACCCAACTCAAAAGGTTGTGAATGACGCCAAGATTGACTGATGGAAACATGACATAGGGAACCAAATAAATTTGATGAAGCATCAGTTCTACCTTTTTTTTCCACTGCCTGAACTTGGAAAAATAAGCAGCCCATTTCCGTTCTTTCAGGTATAAGCTTCATGATTGTCACCCTGATTGATTCCCAACCCGAGCGAGTTAGCAACCATTTCGGTTTGTGCTGTTGCTGACTTTCTGTGTCTGCCTTCGGTATACCATATGAGATTATGAGTTCTGAATCCATTGTTTACCTTTCCTGAACTTTTGCTATCTAACTCAAGATAGTATTTGTATGATAACATCCAGCTTTTCTAGGCATTTCTGTGCATGTATTACATTTCAGTTCCTCAATGGTGTTTCTGTTCATAGTAAATGTTTTTTATATTCCATTGAATATGTGGGACTGATGATTTTGGCCGTGTTTCGTTTCCCATCAATGTGAAGGAGAGGGGCTCCTACAGTGCTATATACTCCTATCATAGTATTGCACTGTTTATAGGTGCACATTTTGCATGATATTTTTCTCACAATCACAACTCGCCAACTATATCTGTTATTCAAGATTTTCCATTTCTGAAAAATCTCTATATGATGTGACGGGATCAAATATCACGATGACATGGGATCGTGATGTTCCTGTGTATGTGTATATATTCAGCACGTAGTATTATGAGGAATACTGACCTTGGTCCATGTTCTTAACCAAGGGACCTTTCATGGGGGCCATAAGGCGAGACAAAATATGACGTTCAAATCTTCAATCGCTTACATTAAGTTATAGTAGGGTATGGTACTCGAGCACCTTATTCTTCTACTTAAGTGGTTTTTGGTTTCCACATAAAAGAACTAGGATGTTGCTTTAATGGCCATATTCGTCACAGTTTTTCATCCACCAGTTCCTAATCTATCCCTTCCTTGTGAATCAAACCACCTTGACTTCATCATCACCATTGATTCTCATCTAACACTTTGATTACGACGCTGACTACTTTTCACGTGTCCTTTTAATGATAACGGAACTTTTTCATATAAGTGATTTTGGTTTAGGGTTTCCACTTTCATGGAATCTGGTTCACTTTCATATTCCACTTGCTCTTTAACTTTTTTGCCCTCCTTTTCCTGTTAGATGGGCACAGGTTGCAATCTTCAAGTCATCCCAAGAGTTTCTGGGTGTCAATTAGTTTCATTTTCTGCTGCAGTTCTTGTCTTCTTCATTCTTCAGGTAAAGTTCCTGTATGGTATTTGTTGCGTCATTCATTTTCAGAACTTTTCTTGTCATTCAAGACCAAATCTTTTGCTTGTTTAATCATAATCGATTTCCCATGTTATTTATTCTCCTTGTTCAATGGTTGGATTTAGAATCCAATCACGTTGGTTCATGTGTTTTTAACTTTTTAGCCCCATCGAAATCATAGTTTTGCTTTATCATATTGCAGGATACCATAAATCAGTAAGTGGGTTCTTGTTTTCTTTCCCAGGAAGCAGCATCAGGGGCTGTTGACTGGGAAACTGCACCCTCATGAGGATAACCCTTTGGGTTTTGATATCTTGGGTACTTTGTGGTTTGGTTTATGGGGCTGAGATTCAAGCTAATGTGACCACTAGACCTGCGGTTGTGAACGTAGGCGGAATCATTGCTTTCAATTCTGTGATCGGCAAAGTTGCGAAAATCGCCATTGAAGCTGCTCGTCATGATGTGAACTCTAGCCCAGATGTTCTTCCTGGTACCAAGCTACAGATCTCAATGCTGGATAGCAACTACAGCGGCTTTCTCGGCATCGTCGAGGGTAAGCACTCATTATTAATATCGATTTCTTGAATGAAATTTGATTGATTTCCTTCAGTTTTCGGTTTCATCTGAATGTCAATCTTTTTAATATCAGCTATGGAATTCATGGAAGCGGAAACAGTGGCTATCATTGGACCTCAATCTTCTGTGATAGCTCATGTTATCAGTTACATCGCGAATGAGCTTCAAGTTCCTTTACTGTCATTCGCCGCAACAGATCCTACCCTTACCTCACTTCAGTACCCATTTTTTGTCCGCACTACGCAAAGTGATCTGTTCCAGATGGCTGCAATTGCGGATATTGTGGACCACTATGGGTGGACGGAGGTAATTGCTGTCTACATTGATGATGATTATGGCAGGAACGGGATAGTATCTCTCGGGGATAAGCTCGCCGAGAAGCGGTGCAGGATAGCTTATAAAGCAGCTTTAAATCCTCAACCGACGCGAGAGGATATAATGGATGTGCTGGTTAATGTCTTCTTTAGTGAATCTCGCATTCTTGTTCTTCACATTTACAACACTTACGGCCTCGAGGTTTTAAATGTGGCAAAGTATCTTGGAATGATGGAGAGCGGATTCGTATGGATTGCGACGAATTGGCTTTCTGATATCTTGGATGCTAAGGTAACCCTTCCTGTCAATGCATCCGACGACATCCAAGGCCTCATTACGCTGCGAATGTATACACCAGATTCAAAGCTCAAGAGTAACTTTGTTTCAAGGTGGAGCAACTTGACTCGGGAGGATGGTCACGGTTCATTCGGGCTGAACACATTTGGGCTTTATGCATACGACTCTGTATGGATTCTAGCTCGTGCGCTTGATGAATACTTTCGTCAGGGAGGGAACATATCCTTTTCAAAGGATATCAGGTTAAGTGAAGTACAGGGTGGGAATTTGGATCTCAATGCAATGAGTATCTTTGACGGAGGCCAAAAGCTGCTCGACAACATTTTGCATATCAATACGACAGGAATAACGGGTCAAATACAGTTCGACTCGGATCACAACTTGATTCATCCAGCATATGAGATCATCAACGTCATTGGCAATGGGTATCGAAGGATTGGATACTGGTCCAATTACTCTGGCCTATCGGTGAAGCCCCCTGAAACTTTCTACTCCAAACCATTTAATCGGTCAAGCTCGATTTCTCAGCTATATGGCGTGATCTGGCCTGGACAAACGACAGATAAGCCCCGAGGATGGGTTTTCCCTAACAATGGAAGGCTTCTGAGAATCGGAGTACCAAACCGAGTGAGTTATCGTGAATTTGTTGCTTACTCGCCAGACACAGATACATTCAGTGGCTACTGCATCGATGTGTTCACCGCTGCCATTAAGTTGCTGCCATATGCCGTTCCATATAAACTCATTCCGTTTGGAGATGGTCATAACAACCCGAGTTGCACCAGTCTCATAGAAGCCATGAATCGACGAGTGAGTGGATGAAAAACTCATGTATCATAAGATAAAAGATATTTGGATTGCTCATTCCCTCTTAAATTCTTTGTTGTATATGCAGGAGTATGATGCTGCGATTGGAGATATTGCTATCACAACGGACAGGACCAGGATGGCCGATTTCACTCAGCCGTATATAGAATCTGGTCTAGTTATTGTCGCCCCTGTTCGTGCTGTGAAGTCGAATGCATGGGCCTTCATGAAGCCGTTCACTCCAATGATGTGGTGTGTTACCGCTATTTTTTTCCTCGTCGTTGGGGCTGTTGTTTGGGTTTTGGAGCACCGGACAAACGAGGAGTTCCGTGGCCCTCCTCGAAGGCAAATTGTGACAATACTATGGTGCGTTTCAAGTAAAATCCTTCTCTTTTTGGGTCCAAAGTCTTTTCACGCCACTTCAGCGTGGTATCTGAAACACGAGTTATGTGAGTTAGTCCATGTACCTTGGAATTTATTCAACACGTATCTTAAGGATATCAGTTGCGGATTACTCATTACAACAAATACTCTATAGTATCCGAGAAAAGGATTTTGTTTGATATCTAACCCTGTCTCTGCTGCTTCTTTCAATTTCAGGTTCAGCTTCTCCACTATGTTCTTTGCTCATAGTAAGTGTTCAGCGCTTGGTTAAGGTTTGGTATCTTTTCTGATGCTCATAATATGTCATTTCTGTTTGCTCATCTTTTTTCCAGAGGAAAATACCGTCAGCAGTTTGGGCCGCCTAGTTCTGATCATATGGCTTTTCGTGGTGCTGATCATCCAATCGAGTTACACTGCTAGTCTGACCTCGATGCTCACAGTTCAGCAGCTAACCTCGCCTGTTAAAGGAATTCAGAGTTTGATGGCAAGTAATGACCCGATCGGATATCAGCAGGGCTCATTCGCTCAAAATTATCTCATGGAAGAGTACCATATTCCTCAATCTCGTCTCATTCCTCTCAACTCCGCTGATGAGTATGCAAATGCTCTCAAGAGAGGTCCAAGGGGTGGTGGTGTTGCTGCGGTTGTTGATGAGCGCGCCTACATAGAACTCTTCCTGGCAACTAGATGTGAATTAACCATCGTCGGTCAAGAGTTCACAAAAAACGGATGGGGATTTGTAAGTTTCTCCTCTCTCTCAAAAACCAAAAGATCTCATGGAACTTCTACTGCTTGATACTTTGTTATCTATGTTAGTACTACTTACTAGTACCCAGTTGATTCGACCTGTCAGACGACACAATGTCGTCAGGGTTATATGCTGCAACTCAACTGTCTTTTGGGTATTTATTTGTTGTTTGCTTTGTAAGATAAGCAGCAATTTTTGTGGAAAGAATGTTATGTTGTTTCTAACAGCATTTCTTATTTATGTATCTTTAGGCATTTCCTCGAAACTCGCCATTGGCAGTGGACATGTCAACAGCAATTCTCAAGTTATCCGAGAACGGGGAGTTGCAGAGGATCCACGACAAATGGCTGATGAGCAGCGCTTGCAGTTCACAAGGGTCGACGCTGGAAGTGGACAGGCTCGAGCTGAAGAGTTTCTGGGGACTATTCCTGGTATGCGGGATAGCGTGCCTAGTAGCTCTCCTCATCTACTTCGTTCTCATGGTTCGACAGTTCATAATACATTACCCCTACGAGGGTGAGTTAAGCGGAGAAAGAAGCTCGATGTCATCACGTTTCAAGATGTTTCTCTCGTTTGCTGACGAGAAAGAGGAGGATGTTCTTAGACGATCCAAAAGAAGGCAACTGGATAAGGATTCGAATGCAGGAAGTATGTCTGGAGGTTCATCAATGATGATCGGCTCCAGGAGTAGCACATTAGGCATGAATTCTACCAGAAGCGTCGACATCAACTATGAGGCCTGAAGTTATCGATGATCTTTAGCAACCCTTTCTTTTTCGAGGCTCGAAGAGTCCGTGCAGAGATATATTGTAACTTTGTGTTCATTGCTATACTCATACTGGAGCCAAAGTACATGCGATGGATGCAAATGTTAGGATTAGCAAAGTAGTTGTATAGATGTATAGTTCGAAGGCAAAGTTCATGTAATGGTTATTTATATAGGGACGTTCGATATCGATCAAGGTAAACTTCAAGTATATCAAATGGTTTTGTTGAGAGGAATGTTGTAAGGTGCGTGCATAGATGTGAATAGATATAGAATCAATGGCTTTAGAAGTTGGAGCTCGAAGAACTTTGACAGGTTATATACCTTACAGAAGCTACTGGTGTTGTCATGTAACGGCCGGCCCGTCCCATCAAAAGCCTGGGCCTTTTATTTTCCTGAAACATGAAAACCATCAATGGTTTAAATAGCATGAAAATTTACAGAACTTGTATATCTCAATCATCCAAAACCGTCAACGGTTTTAGAAAGTCGACAACGTTTTTTACTAACCTTTCACGGTTTTCATTTTCAAAAATGAAATTTTTTCTACTTTTGAAGCGATAGACTTACAAGTTTTAATAATTATATGTTTTCAACAACATAACAATATTTGAATTGGTACGTTTGTTCCACAGTTTCATACATAACAAAGTACTCAAATGTCATCAGCATAACAACATATTGACATGACATGTGAATTACGGGCTAAAGCTTTTAATATGAGAAAGTGATAACTTAAAAGTCATAAAAACAACAACATTGTTTAAAATATAAAGATACATGATCCAAAAATGAAATATCCAAGTTTTAAGAAGCATAAAAATATTACAAAGAAAAAAACAACTAAATAATTAGATATCCATGTCGTCGTCATCATCATCACCTGCAGACGGCGGAAGAGGAATTCCCGCTTGTAGTGATAACCGGTTAAGATAGTATTTGATCTCATCATTATGGTGATTAAATTCCTTTGAAGTGCATCATCATTCCGCTCCAATCTTTCGTAGTTGTCGGTTAAGAAATCCATTGAGCGGTCCAGTGAGCGGAAATGAGGACAATGATCACACGCATCATCATCTTCATCGTGTCCTTCTTCATCTTTCATTTCTTCTTGTGCACTAGATGTTGTTTGCGAAGACTTCCACCTAGCCTGGATGCTTTTGAGATCATAATAGTTCGGCTTTTTCGAATCCTTCACTTGCTTCTTCGTCACATTCCTCGGACAGATGAGTTCCCATATACCAATTTCTAGATTCAAAGCCTATTTAAGGATAACAAGATGAGTTGGAGACCCCAAAACCATGAAAGTGTTTTCTATCTTTTTCTTCTTACTCAAATCAAAATCATGATACTCAACGATTGGGAAATATAATTCCTAAATACAAGAGCCTTTTCATGAATTTTAGCACACTTTTTCATTTAATAAAGAAGAAAGAAAGATTGATCAATCATTTTTCAACCAACATATACATGAGCAAAATCTCATTGTGGGTTGGATCATCTATCCCCCTGATTTTTACCTTCAACCACCGACTTACTATAAGATGCAATACCCTAATTTTGGGATCTAATTCATTAGCATGAAACGGATAAGGATTTGTGATTTTACATTTCAACAATATCTCACAAGCCTTCCTACCACAAAACCCGTCAACCATTTCTCAAACAATTTTGTTTAGCCATATCTGTTCCTTCAAAATTGATCCCCAAAAGCTTGACCAATAATCTTCGGATTGAACACAATGTTTCTACCCTTAACTCATGACCTATAATGAGCATAAAATAATCGCACCATGTTTGGACCTTATCTAATTGTCCTATTCGTTATTAAATCTTTCCAATCTTGAACTTCAAACAATCACTATATCTCGGAAAGTTGTTCTGCTCAAGACAAACAAAATCAATCACATTGCTATAATTCAGTTCCTTCTTCAATTGCTAATTGTACACACCTTCATAATGATCGGATAAAAACTCAAGAGTGGCATTACATTGACTACCTCCCATAGGGTCGATTTGCATGGGATCTGAACATTCATTGTGTGTTTTTTTTTCAAAAACACAATGAATGGGCCGAACTGACCCAGGCCTGGACCAAAGCCGGGCCGTGATGGGAGAGGAAAGGGCCCTCTCCCGCCTGACCCCGTAAAAACCCAAGGCCGGCCTGGCCCAATGTACAGTAAGGAGCCGAAAGGCACATGGCCTTGTTTTTGACATCATTACTCTTCTCCTGTATAATATACACAACAGTACATCCCGTTCGTTCATCTTACAAAGCAGCTTTACACTGCTCCAGCAACTTTACATTACAGCTACGTTCAAGGCTAAACCGGAACTCCGAAATACTTTTGAAAGCATTTCTCCTCCTTGCACTGACCGCTCAGTACTTTGTACACTTCGATCAGCAGTCTCGGGAACCGGCTAGTGAAGTAGTCGTCGAAACCTTCGGGGATCGGACCTAATATTGCCTTTTAACCGCCAAGAAACGGACGAAGGACATGAACATTAAACACACATAAGTATATGAAGTGCAAAAAGAATGACAACAATATCATGAGCTAATAGAGCAGAGTCCACAGCGAAGGTAATTAAGCGAGAGAATGCCTGAAAAACTGTGATAAATATTTTTACCTGGATATCTGAAGGCAACTCCCTGTAATGATTCGATTTGTTCCGTATGGCTCTCAGCAAGTCTCGAACACTCTCATACTTGTAGTGCCTGTACCGGCCAATGTTGTTGATGAATTCAGGTTCCATCTTTTCATCCCATTTACCTCCTAAAGCTAGAGGCCCAACACTCTCCAATTCATTCAAGATCTTTGAATTTGTCTCCCTGTCTTTCAGTTCAACTCTGTCACTAGCATCTCGAAGAAACGACAGCCGTGTTTCAGAATCCCAAAACAAAGGATGGTGCAACACCTCGGATGCCTTTGGTCTGTCAACACAACAGTACACTGTTACATCAACCATAACATTCACAGTAAAATAGAATCCAAGCCAGACTCTTCGCCTCAACGCCACAGGTTACCAAATATACATTGATGGATAGGAATAGAAGCACAGAATGCCTTATTTTCCGGAAGGTCCACAGTTTACCTCATTTGAGGATCAGGATGCAATAATTTGGAAAAGAGGTCGACAGCTTCAGGAATGTGCTCCACTAAGAAGAGGTCCATTTTATTTTTCACGATATTAGTATCTCTTTCAAACCGGTCACCGAATGGATGAGCACCACCAGAGACACAGAAAAAGAAGACACAGCCTAAGCTGAACATATCTACAGCTCGTGTTTGCCGTCCATCGAGCAGCTGCTCTGGGGCTTGCCAACCCACAGTACCATAACCTGCATTTAAGTAACTTGGTAAGGACACTGATCAAATCTACAATTGCTAGTAAGATACTGATCTCACGGCCCTAGCATAACATGATAAGCCTATAATGGCCAGTAGTACGAGGAACTTGACAACTTGGGAGATATATTACTAGGACGTCTGGTATTCGGTTTCATTCATGGACATCTGAGTACTCTCTAGTAGGTTAATCTAATCAGATTGCAATGGCGGAAGGATCAAAACAACACTCAGGCTTAAGGCCAGACAATCTAAACGAATGAAGATACCATAAGTTTACACTTCACTCGTAAAGATTTGTAACCCCGAGCCACAGATTGGAGCCCTTATTTATTGTCAACAGCATAGTCAAGATTCAAGATTATAAGTAGAGTTATACCCGAACCGAGTCGAAATCGATTTTTTCCCAGTTCGATCTCGAACACTTGCTCTTTATCTCGAGTCGAGCCGAACTCGAACACCATTAAAAAACTCAAACTTAAACCGAGTTAGAGTATTGTTCATCGAGTTTCAAACTACTTAGTGAATAGTTTTTCGGGTGTCGAATCGAGTCAAATTCGAGTCGAATCCAACCAATGTTACCGTATTACTCGATGAAACTATATACTAAGGCTGTTTAAACGAAGGTCGAACTGATTATCGAATTGCTATCGAAACCGATAAGTCGAAACCAATCGAATTGATTATTAAATGGTTCGATTTTGACTTACAAAATGAAAACACGGTTTAAAACCGAATCGAATCGAGAAATCAATGGAAAACCGATTAATCGAACCGTTTATGATGGATTACCAAACTGTTTAAAATTAATTATCGTAATTATTTTACATAAGATTGTTAAATTTAAATATCAAACACATTAAATTATTTTAAATTTAAGATAACCTAATATCCATAGTATTGTGGATATTATCTTTATTTTTTTGTGTGAAATGTAAATAAAAGCCTACCGTCATATTTTTTTTGTCGGTAAGAAAATCATTTGTTCATATATACTTTTAGTATAATTTATGTTGTTCTCTTTTTGTAACTTGACATATTTAATTATTTTTTTGCAAACATGTATAAGAAAAATTTATAGTTATTTAAATAAACAATATATATAATTAAATATCAAAATATTTAAGACGAGACTGTAAAATAATCATACAAACACAACCGTTTAAAAATAAAAAAAAACCAAACCATTTAATAAATGATTTTGGTTTTGATTTATAAACCGACTAATTAATCGATTGGCTTTCGATTTTGGGTTGCAAAAATTGAACCAATTAAACTGAACCGACCCGATTAACACCCTTATCATATATCAATCATCATAGAATTCACATTTAAACATCCGTTTTAATAGTTCAAGTAGCTCACGTTGAAACATCATGAAAAAGAGCTCAAAACAGACTATAGAGAACCGAGCACAACGCAAATAGAGCAAAGGATTTTGTACTCTACATTTAGGGTTTTATTTTGGTTTTTATGGTTTAAAGATTTGGACAGCCATGATTCATTCACCTATTAGTCATCTAATGGCAAAAAAACCAATAAACCCATCTAAATAAACCTAATCAATGGATGAAAATAAGTCAAGCGAACCCAACGTGATTGCGAACACTTGAGTCCATCTCAAGTCAAGCACATCGAGAATCTAGAACTCAAAATCCGTGCAGAGATCAACTCGACTATCAGGTTCGAGTCGAGTCAAGCTCGAGTAGTTCGAGAATTACACGGTTCGGGTACAGGACTAATTATTAGTGAGTAAGCGTTGGACTAATATACAACAGAATACAGCATCAAAAGCTTCAAACAGGCAGAAGACAAGGAGAATCATAGCATGATATATAAACAAACAAGTTCAAAAGTTTATTACATTCAAGTCATACACCAAAGAAAAGGCATATGTAGATACCCAAACAAACAAGCATATCTATCAATAAATACCCAATAAACAAGAAAAAGGGGAATTGAGGGTATGGTGGCACTCACCAGTGACACGTTGACCTAACGAAGACATATCTGCAATAAGACGCTTGCTAATACCCATGTCAGAAAGCTTTGCGCATAAAGTTTTATCCTTCGCGATTAAAACATTTTGAGGCTTTATGTCTCGATGGATAATGCCTAGTTCATGCAAATGAACAAGCCCGGAAACCATGTCTCTGCATTCAGGTATGCGAAACAAAAGTCAGAACCAAATATTAACAAAATTAACAAGCAGATGGTATCCTGAATTCCAATCATGCCAAAGTGAACACATAACCAACCTCATTAGTTTCAGAAGTAGCGGTGAAGGATAGCCATTGCCTCTCCATAGTGATAAATCCTGCATAGTTGGTTTCAACACGTTCAATCTCTCTTTATGTTCTGTCATAGAACTAGTTGGCTGATAGGCAACAAACACTATATCATGAGAGGAATTTGTCTGTAGCTGAATCAGCTCATTTAAGCTGCAAGTACAGCGTTCCAGTGACAGATAAACAAAGTCTTTGTCATACTCTACTCCATATAAACGGACTATGTTTGGATGCTGATCAGATGCAATAAGATTTTGTATTTCCTTCAGGGCCAGATTGTGATGAGCTAGGACAAGCCGCTTTACTGCTACTGTTCGACCTTCATAAACTCCATCAAAGACAACAGTACCGTCACTTCCCTTAGCTATTTCTGTATTGGTTACAAACAGTTTACCAATAGCCCGCCCATCAGTGCCACTGTTAACCAAGTTACCGGGACTCATCCATTGCCTGTTCTCATCAACGGCTCGACCTTCCTCGATACTTGAAATACTTCTTCCTGATCTGCGGCTTCTTCTACTTCTGGAGTGCACAGATTTTTGGGCTTGGTCCCCGGCTGGCCGTGCTATGGAATAGATACCAAACATCATCAAAACCACAGCAATAAACAGAACCATCAATGGACCGTATTCTATGGCTAGAGCATTGAAGCCAGCTGATGGGCTCTTTCTGATTGCTCCAAGTTTACTATTTTTCGATTCCAGAGAACGCCGTGTGAGCACCCTTTGTCCAATGCCGTTATTGGAAAAGTCCAAATGGTTAGGCAGAGCAGGAAATTGGCCCGGAGCAGATGAAGGATCTACAGCAACAGAGGATAGCTTAGCACTTGGAGAAGCACTCACTTCAACGGAAGTAGCTTCCGGAAGCATAGTTTTGCTCTCCCCCTCTGACGTTCTATCCAGCCTAAGGTAAGCCTCAAACATCTTTTCAGACTGAAAACGACGAACAACAAATTCAAGCTGGCAAATGGGTGGCAAAGTAATCTGCGTATCAGAATCAGATTTAAGCTCACTAACTGAACCAGAGGAGCTACTGTCTCTCAAGTTATCGCTCACTTTACATTGAACGGCAGCTTCAAATGTAGCAATAGTGAGGTTCCACTGTTCGGCGGAGTTTGAAGCAAGTGACTGGAGCAAATAGTCTATTCTTTTGATGCAGAGCTCCACGTTATAGTTCTTAGCATCCATAGAGTTGGGGCTTTGAAGTTCAGTTGCAACATCCTTTGATGAGGTCTGAGCATCAGCCCTCGTAGCATTTAAATTACCGGACTTGCCATAATTTTTTATGAGTCTTCCAGTCCACGGATCAACCTTAAGCACAGTGGCGTGTCTAGAGCCAAGTATAATTCCTCCGTCCTCGGCAATAAGTGGAGATTTATTAACAACATCTTGAATCGTGCATCCAAGTTTCTACATGATAAAATAGCTCAACAGTCAATTACAACCAGGAGAGCGAGAATGTCATTGCTTCCAATAAATGATAATATGAAGTGCACGGAACAACCATAAGATGCAAGATACCAGCTTACTGAAGTGTGTATCAAGATACAACTCCCAGTCATCCCCACAGTCAACAAATGAGTTGGCGCTTGGTACAGCATTGTGTTCCTCTTTATCATCATGGTTGATAGGGACATGATGCGAAGAGTAAATTGGTCCTCCTGATGAAAACGACCATAGAATTTTCCTGGAATTGCTCTCCACCAGATACACGGTTCCGTTAACGGCAGCGACCAGTTTGAACTCCTGGTCACTGTCGTGTCATTCACACCAAAAATGGTAAAAACAAAAGAATCGGTCAGCACAGATACAAAGAAAACCAAATATATTTTCAATGTTTTTACCAATAAACAACTTAATCAACTACATTTACAGTCCACAGACACTGGTGATATAAACTCCCGAGGAGAAAGACGACCTCCATGAGAAGTGGCAAACAAATACGATAACGACAACCCAAGCATTCCCGTTTTGGACAAGGTATGAGGAAGTCAAGATGTACAGAGAGAAATCGCATCCTTTCTTCAAAGTCATTGTTCACTTCCCCGACACAATTTACCCCAATGGCATAAACTATGCACTACTTTCAACAACATTAGAAGGCACATATCATGCAACACTCGATTCGACAATTTTCGATCACAAAACTTAGTTTAGTCCAACTGAACTAGCGCAATCACTTCCACAATCAGCCATGCAAAACAGTTCCACCAGATCAAAGCATCATCATCACCACCAACAAACCACATAAAAACAGATAACCAAAACCCTAGAATGAATCAACCACCTCAAACCCAAACCACAACAATCACACTCAAAACCCCCAAACCTAAAACAACAAATCCACCACACATAGAACCCCTCAAACAACAATAACACAGCCAACGACGACACATACGGTTCGAAGAAGAGCAACGATCGGCCCGCCGGCCGAGTCCCGGTCCGCGCACCTCTCAGCACCAATTCCGCCGCGGCGTCGCCGGAACCATAGGAGACCGCGATCAAAGCAACGAGGCAGCCGATCACGAGGAGGAAGGATCGAGTGGATCCACCCATGATTGACGGAGTCAACGCGATGATGATACTGTTCGATCAAGGGCAGATCGACGATGGAGGATGAAGGGCAGCGATGGCGGGCGGCGGCGGCATGGGAGAGGAGACTGTAGAAGGAGAAAGAAAGATTATATTCTATGCTTTGCTTTGTTGGTTCGATTTGGGTCATTGCCGGTTTCCTGTAACCTGACCATGAGCTTTTTCTTCGTATGTAGAACTTAATCACACGCTCGCTTTGCTCAAACTTCGTCTTGGCAAAGATTCTTCGTATTATAAAATCATCGAATAATATTATCTTCATTTCAAAAAATATAACGAAAGATAATATCTCGTAGGGATAATAATATTTCAATAATCTCATAATTGATAAGATTTTTTTTTTTTTTTTTAAAAAGAGCTTTCGAATTTTATCAAACTAAATTATATATTCTCTGACTCAACTGAACAAATCAATCTTAAAATAAATTAATGTTTCCTTTTTATAATGTTTTAATATTATAAAAATCAAATCAATGTTACAATACACTCATTAATTTCTCTCTTAACAATTATAATAGACTATATTACTATCAAAAAATATTATTTCTTCACAAAAAAATAATAATATTATTTTTTCATCAAAATATATATTAATATAATACATGTATAAATTTTTGTGTCGGATCAAAATATTTTGATTAAAATAAAAATAAAAAACACATTAAAATTATGTATAGTAATATTCGAATAGATGAAAGATGACCAAGTCTTCCAAGATACTCTATTAAAAACAAGTTTGATTTTTTAAAAAGGACAAGTTTGAAAATCTTGGTTTCAATGCATGTGACTTTGTGAGTTTAAAAGAAAGGTTGAAAATATTTTGGAGATGCTCAATCACCCAAAACAGACATGATTGGAAAAACAGGCATGACAACCCTTTTTTTTTTTTTTTTTTTTGGGTCAATCACTGTAGTTGTCAGTTGACCACGACGAACCAGAAACCCAAGTTTCGATTCCTAACGGCCTGCCCTCTTTCACCCCAAAATGGGACCCACCCAAACTTACATCTTGCTTATGAGTTGGGATTTTAAAAAAAATTATATATATTTTTTCTTTCAAATTCAACCAGGTTGAGAAGGAAATTTTTTGTCCAACATTCTTCACCTTTTTTATTTATTTCTTTTTATTTGAGACTCAGAAACAAATCATGAGAAAGAATTTTGACTGTTTTGCTTTTTTCGTCATCCTTTTCCATCCAACACAAACTCACATGCACACTCACTCGTAGACCCAAAACTCAACCCCAAATCACAATCCCACAAAACCCTGATCACAAACCCTCAAATCTCAACATCACCATCGCCTCCCAAATCAATCACAAATCCCTCAATCGAATAATCCACTCAACACATCATGCTGCAGAGCAAGTCCTTTGTGAAGAAAACCAAGGGCGGCAAACTCCTCAAGGTAACTCATCCCCCAAACCCTAACCCTAATTCCCCCCCTCTCTCTTTGTGATTGGAAGTCACTCATGGTGATTGTGGTGACTGTGATGATGATGATGATTGTGTTCAGGTGGTTCGAGAGCATTATCTGAGAGAGGATATCTACTGCGGTCACCCAGCTTGCACGGTCTGCGACGTCTCGTCCGCTAAGCTCAGCTCGAATATCCAGACCGCGCTTGTTGTTGACACCAACGTCGTGCTTCATCAGGTGATCTATCGATCGATCGATACGTTGTTGGCAATAGTTGTTTCAATTTTGCAATTCGGTCGAAAGGTGTGTCATGTAGAGAGAGTTTAGGACAAGTAAATTCTGCTTTGTTATGGGTTTGAGTTGAGTGTCCTGTTGGTGCATTTGATGATGTTTGTTCTACTAGATTGATTTGCTGGAGAATCCTGCGATAGATAACGTGGTGGTGCTGTCGGTGGTGATGGAAGAGGTAAAAAACAAGAATCTTTCGGTCTATAACAGGGTTAGGGCTCTTTGCAGCAATCCATTGAGGCATTTTTTCGTTTTCTCGAATGAACATCATAAGTAAGTCTCCTTCTTTTATGTTTACAGCCAGCCAGCCTTCTTATTTTTTCGATCGAATGGTTTGGCATATTCTCCTGTTGGTTGTACGGAGTACATGAGTTCGTAGGCTATGCATTCCGTTTTCTGAGTCTGGTTCATAAAAATGTCTTGTTCATAAACTATATCATGAACTGATGATCTATGCTTATTTCTATTTTCTAGGGATACGTATATTAAGGCCATGGTTGGAGAAAGCCCCAATGATCGAAATGATAGAGGTGTGTTCTTGATCTATATCTAGTCAGCAGAGTGCTGAGAAAGTCTCATCAGTATAGCATACTTATTCCTGTTGGAAGACATGAATTGCTTTGTTATGCATGCTGTTCTCAAATGCACCAGTGTCTTGACCTGTTCCTTTTCCGTTTCTATAATGCATCCCTTTTCTCCCTGATTTTGATTGAGATAGTTTTGCAGCTATCAGGGTGGCTACTCTATGGTATCAAAAACATCTTGCTGCGGCAGGGCTTGTCTTGTTGGTGACTAATGATAGGGAGAATAAGCGGAAGGCAGTTGAGGAGGGTATTTCAGCAGAGACAGGTGAGCCTCTATCTTTCCCGAGTTACTTTACTTTTTTGTATGTCCAGGTAGAGACTCAATCTTATGCATGTTTCTCATACCCGTTTGTTATCTCTTCCTATGATGTTCTAGGGTTGGAAGTTGGCTTCTATTGCATTTTGTAGTTTTGACATCTAAGAATTTAAAATTGTATGTGTCATTTGTCACTGTGTAACAGTCAATCTCGGCTAATATTGTTGATTTTGTTGAAAATCTGTTTCAGTTGAATCATATGTCAAATCACTCGGCCAATCTGAGCTACTTGACTTGCTTGTCCTTCCTACCTCTGAGGATGTGGCCATGGAGGATGCTGAAGATGTGAGACCTTCAAAAAGAAAAGTTATTTATAATGAGGTGAGTCCTACTAAAACAACGATGGCGGATTATATCAGTTTGCTGCTTTATATTATAATATATGAGATCTTTTTGCTCTTGTTGATCTTATTTTTTTCTAAATCGTGGAAATCCTTATGCTGTTCACTTCTAATTCAGCATAAACCAATGTCAGAAATCACTTCTGGTCTGCATCGTGGTATTTATCATCAAGGAAAACTACGAGTTAACCGCTACAATTCCTTGGAAGCATATGTTGGAAGTGAGAGCATTGGAGATGAAATTATTATATACGGGCGTGGAAATATGAATAGAGCTTTTGATGGGGATATCGTGGCAGTGGAACTTTTACCTCAGGATCAGTGGCATGAGGAGAAGGCTTTACTGATGGCAGATGAAGGTAGGTAACGTAGGTTGGCCTGAACTTATGTAGTGCTCACTTGAGCATTGAAGTGATCCTCTTTTATCCTTTGATTTAAGGTGCAAACTGCAAAGAGTTGCTATTTTATGATGATAAATAACTCAATGCAATAGTTCACTGATTCCCCACCAGCATTCTGGTGTGTAATCCTCTAACCATGCTCTCTCCTTGCTCTTTGATGTGAAGAGTTAAGGTGATTGCGATTGGAAAAGGTTAGTACTATCCTACCTTTTGCATAATAGGTGTTTTATGTTCTGGCAGATGATCATGAAGAAGGCGTGCGTCTTGTTCCCGGTAGTGCTGATGATGCTCCTAGAGACACTACTCTGGCACAAGGCTCTGCTGGAGGACCAAATTCTGCTTCTGGACGTCCGTCTGGCCGTGTTGTTGGAATTATTAAAAGGAATTGGCACTTGTGAGTGATTTTCTAACCATACTTGATAGTAGGTTCTTAGTTTTAAGCTGTAAAGGTTCTTAATTGTAAGTTGCAGCAGATTGCCCCTGTTCGTGGATTGGGATTTTCTATTTCACTGCACTTGCCAAATCACAAAGTACTTCTGTTTGTAGTTGAAGTGTTGGCCTCTTGCAATTGATGAAGATAAGGCTATTTATATGCCAGTTGCTTTTAGCCTTCCCAGTATCTATCCGCATGACTTCTTTATTCCCCGCTGCTCTCCTCATGTTACAAAATCAGTAGTTAAGAAAACGATTTGAAACTTGAAAAGGGGCTATGGGATGATAAAGGTGCTTCTTTGCCTTGGGATTGTGCTAACATGGCTCTATTTTATTGCTCCTTTCCTTCTTGCATCATTATATGATTGACTACTTGACGATTCTAGTGTTGTATCATGTCTTTAATTCAGCACCTTGTTTACCATTAACCATAGGTATGGCTATTGTTTTCCCTTTGACATGGGCCATTGTATTTTTGCAGTTACTGTGGTTCGTTGGAGCCAATGCCTATGCCTGCAGGTAATGGTGGTGTTGCGCATGCTTTATTTGTCTCCAAGGA
Source organism: Drosera capensis (assembly GCA_001925005.1). Classification (NCBI taxonomy): domain Eukaryota; kingdom Viridiplantae; phylum Streptophyta; class Magnoliopsida; order Caryophyllales; family Droseraceae; genus Drosera; species Drosera capensis. The sequence continues at coordinate 58,633 of LIEC01006030.1, forward strand.
TGGTAGAATACCTAAGATTCGCATTCAAACTAGACAGCTTGGAAACCTACTCGACAAGAGAATCATTGTAGCTGTTGATGCCTGGGATCGGTTGTCTCGATATCCATCTGGTCATTATGTAAGGACAATAGGAGAAATTGGTGATAGAGACACTGAAACTGAGGTACTAAAAATGTGTTTTTTTTTTTTTTTGTAACCATCTCTGTCCGGAGTAAATTTTTTCTGCATAATGGTGTACATCCTAATTTTGTTCTGGTTTTGGCAGGTTGTTTTAATTGAGAATGATGTAAACTCAAGGCCATTTTCTTCACACGTTTTGCATTGTTTGCCGCCACTACCATGGTCGGTCTCTTCTACCGACCTATCAGATCCGAACAGAGAAGACTTGCGGCATTTGCGTGTATTCAGTGTTGATCCTCCTGGTATCTCTTATAGGAGACTTGTCATATTTTTTTCACTTTCACTCGAGTGTTCCTGACTTCCGACCCTGATCTTTCAATTTGTGTAGGATGCAAGGATATTGACGATGCATTGCACTGCACTTGTCTTCCAAATGGAAATTTTGACGTTGGAGTGCGTATCCTTTCTTTTGGCAGATTCATCTGTCTGAGTGGGAGTGCATTCTTTATTGTATGCCATCAGTAAATGCATCTGATGACTGGGATTGCATAACGAGACTTTATTATATTCTAGGAAGATCAGAGTCAATTCCCTTTTTTCAGTTTTCAGCATGAAGACTGTGGGTATTGCAATCAGATAGGAAAACGTGCTTTATTTGTGAGGCATCAGTGTGAAACCTTGATCGTAAAAATCAGATATCGCTGATGTGACCAACTTTGTTCACCCTGGCACCGATCTTGATGATGAAGCTTCCCAACGTGGTACATCTGTCTATCTTGTCGAGCGGAGAATTGACATGCTCCCAAAACCTTTGACTGAAGGTTGTTGCCTTGTACTACTATTATTTCATAGACATAGTTATTGATTAAAATGGTTTGATGCCGATCTTAGTCTTATCTGTGTTGACTCTGTCAATTATGATCTTGCAGATGTTTGTTCTCTTCGTGCCGATGTGGAGAGGCTAGCTTTCTCTGTTATTTGGGTAAAGATCCCTCCCCGTAAAAAAAATTAAAAAGTAAAAAAGGGTCAAAACCACATTCTAACTTGCCACAAAAATCTAAGCCGTTGTACTCAATTGTCCTTATTGACTTCCCTTATGATATAACTCCTTTCGGGCCCATGCTTGACTTTCTCAAATGAACTCTTCTTTGATATGTTTGCATATCCTGTTACATCTCTCGAATTTCAGGAAATAACTCCGGATGCGGATATTGTGACTGCTAGATTCACAAAAAGTGTCATTAAGTCATGTGCAGCACTGTCTTATGTTGAGGCCCAGGCTAGGATGGATGACAGGTGCAGTTTCCTAACTAACTAATTGTTTCGACAACGATCAACTGATTAATTGTTAGTATAATGTTGTATCCGAAAAAAAGGTCACTATGTCAAAGTAGCTTCTGAATGGACTGGTGTATGAATACAGGTGAAGACATGAGTGTGCTTGTCTTGCTGGCCATATTCTGTCTTGCGAAATTTGTAGTTTATATTTGTGTAATATAGTATGCCTTCATGAGCTTTGCGTATATTCGTGTTGACACCTATTGATTGAGATGTTTTCTTGCAGTCGTTTGATGGACCCTGTTACCATGGATCTCCGAAATATGAATAACTTGGCTAAGGTACATATGTTACACTTCCTTCGGTACGATGATGCATTAATGCAACAAACTCTTCTCTATTGTACTGGTTTTTTAACATGAATTTACTAATTTGGTTTGTTTAGATTATGAGGCTTAGACGTATTGAAAAAGGTGCCTTGACTCTCGCTTCTGCTGAGGTCAAGTTTCAAATCGATACAGAGACTCACGATCCGCTTGATATTGGTATGCTATCCATCTCCATTCCTCCTTGTCCAGTCGCATTATTGGCTACTACTGTTATTTTGAGTTCAAACTTTCGACTCTAGTAATTAGAATTTAGCACTTGCTTCTGCTAAAGGAAGAAGTTTTTGTTCTATTGTTAGTTTATTTCTGGTTTGTGGACATTAGACTGTAGGATGGGTGATCACTGGTTGTTCTTTTCATCACATTGGGTACTATGGTCGTTCTTGAATTCCAGTGGTAGATCTGCCACCTTATGGATGCTGTATCTAACTCTTAAAATTGTTCTCACAGGGATGTATCAAATTCGAGAGGCAAATCAAATGGTTGAAGAGTTCATGTTGGCTGCCAATGTTTCAGTTGCAAAAAAGATATTGGAACATTTCCCTTCGTGCTCACTTCTAAGGTAAGAGAAGAAGGGTTTCTGAGCCTTTGGGTCAAGAATTACCTTAATCTCGTCTGCCCTGATGTTCCAGTGCGAATCTCACACATGTTGTCAGAGATATCACTTCTATTTTTTTATCCTATTTTCAGAACATTTTTATTTGTGTTGAAAGTTATAGTTGTCGTGTAAGTTCAGAGAATAATTTTCTTGTCAGGATTGCAGGCGCCATCCAACTCCAACCAGGGAAATGCTTGAACCTTTGCTGCGCACTTCAGCAGCTGTTGGTATCGACTTGGATGTTTCATCCTCCAAGGCATTGGCCGATTCACTGGACCACGCTGTGGTGAGGAGAATCTTATATGATTATTTTGGTCTTCAGTTCTATTTGTACCGTTTGACTTGTTGTAATGTTGACATCATATATATGATCACATCTATACATAGGTCGTCTTTGGTGTTTTCATTGGGAGATTTAATGTTGTTTGTACACTGTATTCTTGGTGTTGCCATCTTCTCATCACTGCCCGATGTTTGATGTTTTAACGAATTTCTTTGCCAGGGTGATGATCCATATTTCAATAAGCTGATTCGAATTCTTGCAACCAGGTGTATGACACAGGTGAAGCTATGGTTATTCTAGGGTTACCTTTGTTTTGTCTCTGCTGGATTTATTTACTAACCATCCTTGTCTCTCTCTTGATTTTGAGCTCAGGCTGTTTACTTCTGTAGTGGAGATCTCAGTCCTCCAGAATTTCATCATTATGGGCTTGCCTCACCTATTTATACGCATTTTACGTCCCCTATCAGGAGATATGCAGGTACTGAAATCTTAGCTTTTGCTCTTGCTTCAAAGAACTAAGGTACAGTTTGTTTTTCACTTTTTCTGACCATCCTTGGTTTTGCTGTGATTGTATTTGGTTTGCAGATGTAGTCGTGCATCGACTCCTTGCAGCATCTTTAGGGATATTCAAGCTACCAACAGTATTCCAGGATAGTCCACAACTTACCAATATTGCTGACAGTAAGTCACCATTCACAGCTCCGAACCGCCTCCTGAGAGATTATAAACAAGTTAGATGTAGTTTCAGGCTCTAAGAGCCTGCTTTATGAAGATTCCTGCGTCTGTGACTGACTGTCATGACCTTGTGGAGATTTTCGCACAAGACAATCGTCGTGTCTAAATTACTGACCAGATAAACTGTCTATTAACCTCAATACCTGGCTGCCATTTCATTTGAGCAGCTTGAGTCTCTATTTTTCCCCAGCTTCATTCTTGTGCGCGTCAATGATTATTTTTCTGTGTTATGGACTAGATCTCAATTACCGGCATAGGAATGCCCAAATGGCGAGTCGAGCCTCGGTTGAGCTTCACACTTTGATCTATTTCAGGAAACGGTATGTGTTTCCGTGAATGTTTTTGCATCCAGTCTCATTGTCCCACAATTCCAATGTATCATCGTTGCTTCTCTTTACAGGCCCACCGACACAGAGGCGAGAATAGTCAAGATTAGAAATAATGGATTTATCGTCTTCGTGCCCAAGTATATTCTTTTTCCTTTTCTTCAGTTAAATATAGTTCTTGCGTTGATTATCCTTGAATTCTCATCGCTTTTTGTGTTTTATGTAGTGCTGTGCGAGTCATTATCCACTCGTGTATAGTGTTTTCTGCATCCATTCATATAGATTTTTTCACGAACATAATGTGAATATTTGTTACGGCTTGTATTTTTTGTCTGGCAGACTCTGAACTCATGAGTATAATTAGAATTGGAATATTTGTGTTACCGGTTCATAATTGGACAGATACTAAAGTGGGATTTTGTATCAGGTATGGTATCGAAGGACCGGTGTTTTTGACGCCTAGGGGTGAAAAGGGAGTGGGAGAATGGGTTGTTGATGAGCAAGATCAAAAGGTTAGAAAGCTGGACGGAAGCATAAGTCATAGTGTTCTTCAGACAGTAAGAATTCATTTGGAGGTGGTTGAGCCCCAACCAAACAGGCCGAAACTCCAGCTTACGTTGATCTAGATCAGAAGACTCACCTCGGTTCGAACATTGTAATTCCACCGCATAAATATTCTGTGAAGGTCAGTTAGACAGGTACTAGTGGCTCCTAGTCCTTACAGTTAAGAGAGGATTATGTGCCGAGGAAGCTGTACACTTGGGTAATTTAATTATCCTGTTGTAGAAGGGAATGATTTTCTTCCTTCAACTGGTCGTTACTATGATTCTTTTTTTTTTTTTTGTGTATATCTCTGTACTAGTCAAATTCAGTATCATCCCTAGTAATAAGTTATAAAGTGAAATTTTGTGTTGCATCTCACTTCCTTATATGGTTGTGAGTCTGTGTTTATGCTGGATGATCTCTTGAGCAGTCCTGCGGATTAATAATGCGAGTGTAGAGACATTATATTGCATAGCAGGATCTCGGGAAGGAAGACGCAGCAACGATAGGGGCGCATCTTCGGTCCCTGACCAATTATGAGATGATGCGAGTTCCGTATACATGTATATTGTGATGATAATGATGTCTTTGTATCATGTCAAGCTCACCACTCGGAATGAGCTGTTATCGCTGTCTGTGCGACCTTCAGCTTGTTTACTTGTTCTACGGAGATGACCTTCTATTTCTTCTATGGACCCCGCACTTCATTCTTTGCTTGGTGAGGTATGCTTTTAGGACAGGAGCCGCATGCATTTGGTCGACCACACAGACAGTGCAAGTGCCGCTTACTGAGCATGTCGTCCGGCATCAAACAACGTGGTGGTGATTGTGCCTGCATCAAAGTTGGTATCTGCTGTTTAACTGAAGGACGTGACTCATTTTGTGTCTATACACCAAGATTCAGCGACTGATGATGTACATTGCAGGTGGAATGGTGAACTGAAGTATTAGCACAAAGCGATATGCGGATCACTGGAAGCAGCATGTACTTCACATAGATGATCCCGAATAGCACCGATGGCTTCAGAGCGAAGATGAAGGCAGTAGTATCACGTCTTGTCAGGATTATATGGTATGCTGTTTTGCTTTTTTGTTCTTTAATTATTATGAAGTCTACATAGAAGTAGTCATCTTCCCAAATCATATGTCTACGGTATTCAAATCTGAATAAATTGCATATTTGTTCTTTTTACATCATATAAAGGTAGGTTCACTGGCTTGAATGCTACAACAGAGGAGCTTCAACTCTGACTTCCAAAATCTAAGTCGGAAACAATACAAAACAATAACATGAATGAAATTACAATACATTTTTGGTTTTTTAGATTGCCGTCTCTGTCCTGATGCAGACTCGTCAATCGTGATAGCGAAGGGCACAATTCTCTGTCAAGAGGATCACCGACTAATGTCGGCTTCCTCACACAGAGTAGGGGTATTTTATGGCTTTGATATGAAGATACTGTTGGCGGCATATCATGGCCGCTTCAGCATACAAGGTCTGCCTTGTTTCGGTCCCCAAGGCAGAACCAAGAGGACCGATTCTTCAGGAAACGATCAACAAGAATAAGACCGACCAAGAACTGAGCGCGATAACAGAAAACAGGTATGTCCATAGGTATATCACTGAACATTCTTCTTGACCCACATGGAAAAACTCCGACATCGTACCTGACACAAACACAAACATGTTACGTCCATTCCAATCTCCCATATTTTGTCCAATGGAACTGATAAGATCAAAATCTTAATTTATCTTACTGATATTCGTAGCAGGAGGAAGCGCATATTGAATTAGAAGAACAAAGCGATAGAGAGGATCTTGTGGGAGGAACCCAAGGCGAACAGCTAGTAACACCACGGCAACACCAATAATTGGGACGAGAATGAACTTAACGACTATGACCCCGATGATGACTGATGCTTTCAATCTGGCTGTCCGTATACCTGTTTCGTCGTGAGACTGATCTTGTCAGATACCTTGCCAAAAGGAAAACAGGTTAGTTCTGCTTACATTGTTGCGTTCTTTTGATTCTGATTACCTTGTACTAGATTTCCTCCAAGTATAAGAGTGATGCACGGTATTGCTCCATCCCTGTTATATGCAAAACATTAAAGCCTGATAATCATTCGTATCAGCGAAATTTGAACCCTGATCATGAAGATGATGACGCAATGATTGAACTAATTCAGCTATATCAAACATTATTATTTCTGATTATTGAATAACTATAGACTTGTATTTATCTATGTTAGAAAAGAGGTTAGATACGCACCCGAGCAGTTGAATGGAGTCCTGGATCACACGAAATGGAGCATCTTCGCCTATGATAAGCATCTTCAACCATTTGACTGCTCCAAAGATGAGGCCTATTATCTAGAACAAAGGATAGAGAAAAAAATTTCTCCATTTGCATCATCTTGAAGAAAACCAAATACTTTGAGGAATAGCCTAGATTTCCCTGCACGTATAGATCTAAATGACGTTGAACTTACCGCACCCAAGGTAGGAGGCGCCATCAACTCCTCCAATATCTGCTGGAACAGCGTCATGACCTTACTCAACATTGTTTCTTTCTTGGCTTCGGTTAATACCTAAAACGCAACACCCCAGGAAAAACTAGTTATTTTCAGCTAAGATAGTTTTAGGAGAACAAGAACAGGAGCCATACGTATTGGCCTTCTGTATCAGCCTCTGATGGCCCAGTCGTTGAGCCTTCATTTCCTGTCTTTAGAAGTGGTGTAATCCCACTACCGTTAAGATCCTCGTTAGCTTTTTTATGGGCAAGACCAGCAATCTGGAGCGCCTCGTACTTCAAAGAGCTGATTCTCACCATTTGATAACTGTAAGTCCATATGAAAAACCCACCAAGCTGCAAGAAAGAAAAAGCCGACGAGAGTAAGTCTATCTGATAACATTCTAATGGATTCTTCTTGTGGTTTGAATAGCTTGATCTATGACCAGACGTTGGCGTCAAGAGATGCTAAGAGCCAGTGGTTCCAATGTAACTCCAAGAAAAGACCATAATGCGAGCTCTCATGACCGTGGTCACACGGATTCTTGTGTGTTCGTTTTCCTGTTTGATTCTGTTCCTTTGATGTGTATTTTCTTCCTTTCTTTCTGAACTTCTTGACCTGGTGACCTGATCAGGGTGACATATATATGATACGAGCAGAGTAGGATAAGCACTAGATATTGCATTACCGCCATGGAGAAAGAGGCATATGAGAGTGCGAGGGGCTGACAAAGATCCGGAGCTTGGAACGGGCTTCCTTCTTGGTTGCACATTGCAGGAATTAAGATCACCACAAGATTTCCCAAGTTCGCTACATGATACGGAAGCAAGGATAATAACACTCGCAGTACATATATATATAGAAGGATGAATGCAGGAATTGGGAAAAAAATGCAGCAACTCAGCTCAGCCTCATACTTGACGAGCAGATAGCAATCACTAATCCTTCCAGGTATGGTTCAGGCTTCAACAATTTCACCATAATCCATCCGAGAACACCTCCGAACAAGAAGGTTAGTCCCACGTTTACTGGCATAAACCACCTGAACAATCGAGAACACTCAGTATGAATATAGGTCATGCTTAGATGTTGGTTCTTTGATACAGCACACTGCATGATTAAGGCACATTCATAGCCTATACAGATCCTCCCTACTCGAATTAGGAGTTTATGGCCTTAACCAGCAACAAGAACAACTCGGATATTTTTACGAGATACATGCGGTATTATCTTGTTGCAGACAAGAGAGATTATTTCTTGATAGTTTAATGCCTTAGGCAACCTCGTGCTTAACATATAGATCCTAACCAGTTAAGCCAGCTTCAGGCTGAAAGTTTAGCTTCATATTTAGAAAACAAAAATCACTTTTCATGCTTCTAATGTTTCCTCCCTCTCCAATTCTAAAAACATCGAAATTTACCAAAACAGGCACTCCTACAGGATGTGGGAAAATTGAGTAAAAACCAATCAATCAAACAAATCTATTATTACCAAGAGATGATGTCTTCGAGGGTAACGGTCTTGGCGAGATTCGCGAACATCAACGCCGGTGTAAAAACCATAAAAACAATCTGCAAACGGGAGACATGAATCATTATCCTCAAAGCGACAGACATTCAAACTTGTATGAATCACGACTTTACAATAACGCTTTTGCTAATCTATGAACACGTTTAACACGACGAAACCTTGTTAATCGATTTCCGAGCAGTCAAGGTCAATAAGCCGCATCGATCGGTGGCCATGTAAGCTCCAAGGCCTCCAACTATGAGGACTTCCAAGATGGGCATTGAAGAAACCTCAAGCAGTGACAAGAAACCCATGATCTCAATCTTCTAACAAAACTTTGATTGAATATCAAAGCAAAAAATTTGATGTTTTGTGTTTTGTGCTTGAGGAGAAGCAGCGGATTGAAGTTCCGTGGATGATTGTGTTGATGAGATTGATAGACAGATTGGTGAAACAACCTACAAAATAATTCTTGAAAGTGACAAAGGTGGGCTTTTGCTATAGAACAGAACAATTATTTAGAAAAATACAAATAAACTTATGGCAAAGATAAAGAGTGTTGCTGGGCCGCCTCCATCAGTGCCTGAGTCATCGTTTTCGTCTTGATGAGTGAAGGGTGTAATGGTTTTCTGGATCAAACGCATGTTTAATGGTTCTTGTATTCTTTTGTACAGAATTTTTTACCCGTAGGATAGTTGATGTTCTTGATGATTTATCTTAGTGCGCATTATAATAACCACTTCCTATTTTATTTAAAAAATATCATCTTTCTTTTATAATTTTTACAACGATATATATTTCGAAATTCAAATAATTTTAATGATATATGAAAATTACTTTTTATAGTATAAAATTAAAGTTCAAAATTTTTATCAAAAATCATATTTGATCATTACATACCTATATGTACAAATTAAAAATTATGGGACGAAAAAAGAAATACACTTTGATGCACAAGAAAATAATACCATTCACATATTTAAATCTTGGATAATGATGGAAGGATTATCCCTGTGTATTTAATTGTTTAAAACAACCCTTTGAGATAATGCTTTCATTCATTGCACTCTCCTTATTACGCAAAACTAATATTTTGAACATCAACCATATCGGGTCTTTCGAAGCGGAAAGATTGGGCGCTATCTTTGGCTCGGTTTTGGAGATCTAAGATGATCAAAAACACATTTTTTTATAAAAGAAATTTAATATTAATAATATATAAGTTGTGTGTTGATATAACATATTGAACGATGTAATTTTTTAAAAATCATTTTTATTTTTTAAATTTCTAATCATTTAATCTTTCATCATACATTAATTTCTAACTACAGTCATATTCTCTTTTTCCTTATATATAAATAAAGATAAAATTGCATATATCATATTATCTTATAAAAATGTCCTTCACACATCTTGTAATTCATCGGATTAAATGCGTATATTCTTCTTCTTCTTTTTTTGGATTTTTACATTATAACCATCTCAAATCTTAGATATTTATAAATAAAAAAAATCACCTCAAATATTCATATTTATAAAAATATTACTCGAATCATATGAAATTTTCAAGAACATACTCAAATCATATGATATTTTCAAAAACACTACTTAAATCATAAGATATTTTCAAATAACTGTTATCGTTAATAAAACCGTTATTTTGAATGATTTTTTTATATTTTTTTCTTGTTTAATTTGTTCATTAACATAGTTCTTGCATCCTTTTATATGAAAACCTATTGTTTTCATATTATTTTTACATTTTTGTTAATTTTTTTTCTCAAATCTTGATTATTTTATTAAATTTTTCTTATTCGACCACTCAAATCATAAAATAATAGTTCTTTTGTGTGTAAAGATGAAAATATTAAACAAAGGAAAAAGAAAAAAATAACAAAAATTGTTCTAGTCAGTGGTAAAAGATATTATGTAAATTTCATATAATCATGATGGTATTTTTATAAATATGAAAATTTAAGATGATTTTTTTATAAATTTTTAAGATTTGATGTAATTATATGTAAAAATCTCATCGAGTATTGATGTTGGATGAAGAAAAAAAGCCGATACCATTAAGCTATTATTCTTTACCGTCGAAACTTGAAACCCATTTTGAGTATCACTATCTGTCCATGTCGTTGGCCTTTGAACTTTATATTTTCTTTAAATTATTATCCGAAAAGAAATCTTCCATTTAAGAAGACCAATCAATATAACAAGATATAACATCGATTTCAATTTCTGTACCTACTGGATCATTTTGGATCACACAGGGAAGTCTAAAGAAAATTGATCTGGAGTTTGTAAATGATAGAAATGATAAAAACGTTTCGTTTGGTACAGTTGGGATTCAAGATACTCCCTTTGTCCTATTTATTTTGTAATATTTTGACTTTGCATATGTGTCGATGTAAAATCTGACACACGCGTAACAATTATCAAACATAATTTTTATAAATTTATTGTTAAATATTATAAATTATGTAAGTTATATATTTTGACCTAATACATGTTGCGAAACAATCCAACGTGATTTAATATGAAAACGAAACTTATATATATAATACATATATGTTGTAAAATATGCATGACAGATATAATCTTTCTGTTTTGAAGTATTTTCATGATGTCAATTTGTGCAGTGAATGAGATCTGTGAAGGATATATTGTTTCTATTTCGTACATTTCGCTTATTTTTTTATGTTATTTGGAGTAATATGCTTAATCATAGTGATTAAGTTTCAAACTAAGACAGCATAACTATAATCAAACATTTGATACGCTGTACTATAGAAAGATTTTTATTTGAAGAAAAGTTTAGAAGTTTTGTATCAATCATAATCATGAGTTCAATGATTATAACGGGACAAAGTCACAAGTCAGCCTTGCATCCAATACAATTTTCCATAAGATTAGTATAATAAGATACTCCGTATTGTTTATTTCGAAACAAAAACAAAAACGAAAACGAACTATTACTCCGAAATTTAGGTATACTTCTCCAAAACTTGACTTAACTTAAATTGCTAATTTATAATGCCACGTCACTGATTAGCAGATAAGTAGCTAAACTTTAGGAGCCGCCTCTTCATGGCCCTTAAATATATACTGCCAAAATTTTGTTTGTTCATGGCCTTTTTTATATCGTCTTGTTTTTGTTTTATTGATTAATAAAAAAATTATTGTTTGTCATTACTGTTTTTGAAAGGATAAAACTAAAGCAGATAATAAAAATTCAAAAAAGTAATAATCAGTTTTTGTTTTCTATTTCATCTTAATATCATATTCAATCTCGATTTTGACAAAAAAAAATATTTTATTTTATATAGTTATTTAAGTTTTCATTATTGATTTTCTGTTTGTATTATCGGTTTTGATTTTCATAATTTGGGTTAGTGTTTATGATGTAAAAGATTATGAATTTTATACTGCGAAGCAGTTTTCATCACTCGTTTTTTTACAAAATCAAAAAAGAAAATAATTTTTAAAATTGAGCCCACCATTAGTGATGGAGATTACTCAACAGCACGTAATTGACTATTTTTTACCGCATAAATATTTTACCGTTCATAATTTTGGACAGTAATATTAAGCAATCATTTATGATTTTTATTTTGAACTATAGATTAGTTATGGGTTTCTGTAGTCATTTCATCACCGAAATCTCATAATACTCCTAACAGGGGGAGCATATCATCATTCTTATGCAAAATATATCGGCCGCAACTCACTTGATACAATCGTTACATTATGATTGTATTATCATGGTCAGAATTCGAATTCGGGATCGCATAGTATTCATTTATGTAATCCAAAGGATGGTGATTCAGCTTCATGACTTATTATACGGAATTTGTTTTTGAGCAGGACAATAATAGACTCAAACAGACAGAAATAAAGAAGCAAAAAAGTAACTCATAAAACTTCCCCAGTATCCAACTCCCCATAGAGAGAAAGGCAACAAAAGTGTCCAGCTGCATTAATCAAAACAAAATAAAATGCAGTAATTACCTTAACTTTCCTCCTACAGTCATGGGACATCAGGTACATTGATTTGCATAAAAAAAGATCAATCAATCACAGTGGTTCCTGGTATATGTATTTGCAAAATCATGTTAGGTGGACATTAAAACAAAATCCACGTATAGAACTGATCGCGGTACAATATTTTTTCCATCTCATTATAATTAAAATAATTATTTTATGTATGTAAATTTAGAACTATAATATTTTTTTTCCAATTTCAATTTTCAATCATATGATCCTTTTATCTATGTCTTTTTTAATTTCTAACACATAATATTATTCAAATATGAAAATATTATAAATAATTTAAAATGAAATAAAATGTCAAAACGATTCAATCAATCTTCTATCTTCTTTGTAGGTACTAATAGAACATATTACCGCTTCCCCATTGAACAACATGTTATTCATGATTTATTACGGGGCAATTGTCGAGGGTAAGTGGTTCTATGGTATGTTGTTTACGAGTCTTTTGTACACGCGCTCTGTTTTATGATTCATTGTTGATTTTTTTATTTTATTTTTTATATATGCGTTCTATTTCATATATACATACACTATGTTTCATTTCTTCATACGTTTTGTTTCGAAACAGAGCGTCAGAACAGACACTCTGTATCATTTTTGTAATGACGTTCTATTTCATTTTTTTATTGGTATTCTTTTTTATATTGTACTATGTGTTCTGTTTTATTTTTGTATTGACGTTCTGTTTCATTTTTGAACTTTCTGTTCTGTTTCATTTTTGTATTGACGCTCTATTTCATTTTGTACTGACGTTCTATTTTCATTTTTGATGATGCGCTCTGTTTTGATTTTATTCAGCCGTTCGGTTTCATATTCCAACGACATGATCAGATTTCGACGACGTTTTAAATTCCGACAGCTACGGTTGGATTCCAACGACGACAGTGACCAGATTTTGGCAAAAATTCCAACAGCGGTTGGATGATGGTAGGGGTAGGGGTGAAAATGAGAATAAGGATATAGATTTAAATGAGATAGATTGATTGTATATTTTTGGAAATTAGATTCATTGTGTATCTTTTTGAAATTTCTTCCAAGTTTTTTTATGTTTATGTAATTCACCTTTTATTATTTTTAGATGACTAATTGATAAATAAGACAATTAGATATGATCAATTAGTAAGTATTTTAGGTTTTGATGGCTAATAGG